>MIQA02010972.1:0-13177 GCA_001887855.2 Sclerospora graminicola | reverse complement strand
ACTGATGGATCTGCGTTTCTGACGTATCAGGATTTAAAAGCTGAGCTGAAGCTCAACTTCGAAGCTCCAGGAATGGAGCATAGTTGCGGCGAAGAGTTCATGGAACTCAAGCAGGGAAAGCTGAGCCTACATGCGTACACTCAGAAAATACAATATTTGTTATCAAAAATTGTATATGAGCCGGTGCCCCCTGCCATGCAGGTCACTGGCTTCATGAAGGAACTGAATGACGGTCCCATCAAACAGAGTCTTTATCGGGTTCCCCCAAAGACTCTGACGGATGCTATTGACCAAAGCATCCGAGAGGAATTCAGCATGCGTTCAGCAGCGCATGCTGGGGTTAGTCGAAAAGCGCAAGCGCCTTTCGACTTTAACATGCCGCCAATGCAGCATGATAGTACACCCGCTGATCAGAGTCCAGAGGGACATACACACGCAACGAACGAGTCGTTGCGTGTCAGTAATGTGTGCAACACGGGTGAAAAACACTCCCGTGTTGAAGTTACTACTACGACCGATGACGGTCGTGGTATAGAGAATTTTCACACGGTAGGAAACACCCATCGTGAAAAAAATGAAACCGTCACGGAAGTAAATGACTTCCGTGTCGAAAATGAAGAACTCACGACTGAGAGCAGTCGTGGGCGCAAGAACACCATGGTAGACAGTGGTCACCATGAGGAGAGTGCCTCGTGCACGAGTGATGATCACCGTGCAACAGATCAGGCAACAGATCAGACGAAGGCGTCTGATCTCGCAGCTGTGTTCGTCGAGACGATCAACGTCTTGACGCAGACAGAGACTGGATTAGCTACCCAGTCTCTCACACTTGACAACCCTCCGAACTTAAGTTCAGAGGTAATGGCCCTTCCAGCCTTGAGCTGGAAGAAGTTCGTAAAGAACTTGCGAAATGATCAGATCGAACAGATCTGCGTCATTGTCGCATCTGATGAGGTTGTGGATATTCGTGAACGAATATCCACTTTACAATTAGAAGGCATTGGGAACGAACCCGTTCCTAATGAAAAGACCAAAGTTCAGCGCTTTGAAGCGCAGAGCTGGGAGTCGCTTAAGGCGACTTCTCCGTACTACGAGGTACTTTGGGAATACGCTGACGTATTCCCAGTAGAAGTACCTTGTGAGCTCCCTAAAGATAAGGAAACTAGGCATGTAGTACTGTGTCACGCGGCAATGGCCATTGTCGCGTGACCAGGTCAAAGCGATCGACGAGTTCTTTGAAACTCGTCGTAAGGCGGGACATGTGCGGGAGTCTACCTCACCGCACTCCAGTCCCACCTTTTGTGTGAAGAAATCCACTGGTGGGTGGAGAATCTTTCATGCTTTTAATAAGCTGAACGCAGCCACGGTACCGGCGCAGACGCCGATACCGCGGAAAGATGTCATCATTGATGGCATGAGCGGGAGCACCGTTTTCAGTGCTCTCGACTTGAGGGATGGTTTCTACCAAATCCTCATGCGTGAGAAGGATATCCCTCTCACGGCTGTAAGCACCCCAAGCGGTATGCTTTGGGAGTGGCTTGTGATGCCGCAGGGGCTTCGAAATGCCCCTGCTACCTTCAATAGATGCGTCACGCATCTATTGCGCCCGGTGCGAGAATTCGCACCGAGCTATTTTGACGACGTGTTCATCCATAGTAAGGCTGAACATGGTAAGACTGATGTAGATGTTCATAAAGAACATCTACGTCAGGTGTTAGAGCTTGTGCGCAAGCACAAGCTCTATGCAAACTTGAAGAAGTGCACCTTTGGTGCACCTGAGATACCCGTTCTTGGCTGCTTTGTAGGCAAGAACGGAGTGCGCCCCGATCCGGAAAAGATCAGGGTGATCGTTGAATGGCCTACGCCAAACAACGTCAAGGAACTTCGAAAGTTCCTTGGATTGGCGACATACTTGCACAAATATTCGTGCAATTATGCCGGTTTAATTCGACCTCTTTCTCAATTATTAAAGAAAGATGTCGAATGGCACTGGGATACCCAGTGCCAAGATGCATTTGATGCAGTCAAGCGTAGCTTGACTGAAGCTCCCGTCTTGGCAATAGCCGATAACGAGCGACCGTTTCACGTCGTTTGCGACGCGAGCGATTTCGCCATCGGCTGTGCCTTGATGCAGCGCGATCACGATGATCGTGATCGCGTTATATTTTATCAATCGCGTCAGTTGCGCTCAGCCGAGCGCAACTATCCAGTGCATGACAAGGAACTCCTTGCCATGAAGTATGCACTGGCAAAGTTTCGGATCTATCTCTTAGGAGATAGACCGTTTGTGGTTTACACGGACCATGCGTCGTTACGCACGGCCGTGAATTCACCACACATCTCCCAAAGAATGGCACGTTGGCTATCATTCTTTGCTGAATACAACTTCACGGTTGAATACAAACCGGGAAAGTTGAACGTGATAGCGGATGCGCTATCACGACGCCCCGATTCGAGACGAAACCGTCTGTAACGGAGGCAACCAGTGCAAACGCAATACGTTGCACTGCTCTGTCGTCGTCACTCGTACGACAGGTACGTCAAGCGTACGAAACAGACGAGGAAACTCGTCTTCTGATTGATTACCTTAGTGATCAATCTGATCGGAAGCGCAAGGAACTTCCAGAGTTCCTTCGCGCTTGCGTGCATCGTTATCGATTGCACGATGGTCTGTTGCTTTATAGCACAGACCAAGATGATGTTAGTCGCATCGTCGTTCCAAACGACGATGACCTCAAACATCAAATTTTGTTTGAGTACCATGATGCACCGATTTCGGGGCATCAAGGTCGAGAGAAGACGTATGCTTCTCTCGCACGCGATTCTACTGGCGTAACCAGTATAAATGGGTACGCAAGTACGTTCGCGCTTGCGAGATATGCCAGCGCGTCAAGCCTGCGCACTCTGCGCAGGCTCCCCTCCAATCTCTGCCGGTTCCGACAGAGTGTTGGAAGTCCATTTTCATGGACTTTATCTTTGGTCTTCCGGCCGATCACAGTCGGAAAACAGGAATAGGGGTCTTTGTAGACCGCTTCACCAAGATGGTTTATCTTGCTGCAGTGTCAGCGAATGTCACCGCTGCGCAAACGGCGCGGATATTCGTTGACACAGTATTCCGTTTACACAGAATACCGCAAACATAATCTCGGATCGAGATCCGAGATTCACAGGACGTTTCTGGCAAGAAACGCTCTCGTTATTAGGTACGCAGTTGAAGATGTCAACTGCGGACCATCCGGAAACGGATGGACAAACTGAGTGCATTAACCGCGTTCTCGGAGACATGCTACGCTCGTACGCGCATGCCTTCGAGCAGTGGAGTGACTATCTGCCACTCACTGAGTTTGCAATAAATAACTCAGTGCATGCTTCTACTAAGCATACACCGTTCTACGTGAATGTCTTAAGGCATCCACGAACCCCAGCTTTACCTTGGCGGTACGCCAAATCTAAGTGGGGGAGGGACCCGCTCAAATTTCGAGCGAGTCGATGCGCAAGTTGCAGTTGCAACTTGCGAAGAGACTGACGAGTCTTCTACAGTTAACACAGTAGAAACTCAAGCAGCTTCAGCTACTGAAGCTGCTTACGCAGAATATGTGTTTGCGGCCATGCTGCAGACAATGAAAACAACCCATCTACTGCTAATGAAGCAGTAGATGAATTCGTATTACAGCGCCAAGCTGTAATACGCTATGTAAAAGATGCACTTGCTTCCGCTTTTGACAAGCAGAAGCAAAATGCAGATAAGACTGGAAGGAAAAACACAAATTCCTTTCAAAAAGGTGAATTAGTATTGTTATCAACTACTAATTTGCCTACACATGCAATCAGCAATTTCCCTACACGGAAGTTGCTCCCTAAGTTCATTGGACCTTTCAAGGTCCAAAGCGTAAAGGGGAATGCCTATACATTAGACATTCCCGCGGCCATGCGCCTTCGCCCAACGTTTTACGTTGGGAGGCTCAAGCCGTACCGATCGTCTAAGTCTTCGGACGAGACTCATCGCCACGGCGAATGCCGTGCTTAAGAGATACTTGTAATCGGTCTCCAATCGATTGTGAGAAGTCTGGAGAGTTTCGATCTCCGACATTAGCCGATCAATCTCGACCAGCAGAAGATCATTCTTCTGCTGCATCACGAGATGCGCGCTCAAAATGTCGCGAATCTCGTCTCGATGAGAACGATACGTCTTCATCGAGTGAGACATGTCGGCGCTCAAGCCGTTACAGTGCCTCTAGAGCTTGCGGAGCTGGTAACCATGCTCCGCAACAACAACGCCGAGGGAATTACCAACCCCCGCCATCCCTGATTGATAATCAGGGGAATAAGCGTTATATTCTCGAGCACTTGCTATCGAAGCGCTCGGTTCCCTATAAGAAGGGGCAGCGTACCGAGTACCTGGTACGCTGGTTGGGATATTCCCAAGAGTTTGACTCTTGGAAACCGATTGAGGTGCTAAGGGCGGATGCCCCTGACCTCCTGCAGGAGTTTGAGAAGGATACTTCTCCTCAAACTCAACAGAAGCATCAACACTAGGTGTTGATGGCTGCAAAGCATCGGTACTAGGTGCCGATGCATTAAGAGCATCAATGAGGCTCTTAACACTAGCGGGTACTGAGTAATCTCGGTACCCTCTTAGCTCCTTTTCAGTTAGACGAGGAGCTCCCTTGGGACAACAAGGGCAAGTCATGTGAGAAGGAACTCCGCAAGAGAGTCCTTCTCTAATGCAAGTAAAATGGATAAACTCCATTTTACCTGAGCGTGAGTGCTTAAGAAGCGCTCGCGGTTTACGTGAATTTTGCTCACGTATTCGTCGGGACCTTTGTTGTAATTTTCAACAAAGGCATTCCAACTTTGAGTAAGGGCGTCTTTATCGTCCCTATTCTTGCGCGACCCTTTCCGGTTCGTATAATAACGAGCCTGATAGAAAAGTTCGATGAAGTACCGACGTCTATCGTCGGTACTGCGATCAAAATGATGATTGCGAAGGTCTTCGCAATCATCAAGCGCGTTGATGTCAAACAACGGATATTGACAATCGCGCTTGGTGTGCCACCACTCCCGGGCGCAAGTGTCCATGCTGGGGTCCAAAACCCCACTTTGTACGGAACATGGCGTTCCGTACAACATGGTGATTCAGAAGCAGCGTAAGCCGCTTCTGCGCGTTGTTTCTTAGCAGGTGGAGCACCACCTGCCACCTCAAAGTCGTCTTCGCTTCGACCAGGCGAATGACGAGGGCCAGGAGGAGCTTTACGCTCCTCATACCACCGTATGACGGAGTTGTCGCTGTCGTAATCGACGGCGTCAGACTCCACTTCACCATCACTTAACGGCGAAGCGATTCTAGCGGGCTTAAGCTCGCTTGAATCGTTGACAGGGACGGTGTCGTCCTCGCCCTCTTCGGAGTCAGATGACTCTCCGAACATATCGTCGGGCTTCTTCTTAGCCACCCGCCTTACGGCAGGCGGAGGTGTGGAAGATGTTGCATTTGCGACATCTTCCCGCCCTCTTTTAGACACTGCTTCCGCAGCGTCTACTACGAAAGACAATGGGTCTCTCGGCTTACTCTTTTTCTTCGAAGCTACATTAGTAGCGTCGGCATTCGATGATTACACCTCTGCACGTGATGCAGAGGTGGGGGCTGCTTTAGCAGTATCGGCAGCGCCCTTAAGAGCGCCGGCGCGTTTCCCGACCATTTGTTTTCTTTTGGTCGTTGATGGTTAATAACAAAATATCGTTATGACCAACAAGTGCCACCTTTCGATTGGCCAATATTACCGGCCAACCAGCTTGAGTGGAGGGGTGATGTAATGGGGTGCCATTACATAAGTGATATTTAAGTAGAAATATCACAGTTCAATTTCAGACTGAATGTCTGAAATGCGAATATTGGATTATAAGTTGGTATAATCCATCTTGAGAACAGATTCTGATATACTTATCGAATCTAACAAGTAATCTAGTGATAAAGATATCATTAGATCAGCTTTATACTACATGTTACTATGATTAGTCTAGGTCTAATTATACTAGTTAGCTCTTAACCACTCATAAATATATTCACTCTTAAACTTACCTTCTTCTTGACACGTAGCCTTAGGTTAATATATATTCAATATATATATAGACTTAAGTGATTAATTAACAAATTAATTAGTCTTTTCTAAGTTTATCTAAGGTAAACTAAGGAGGACCAAATTTACATTTGGTCCTACTCAATTGCACGCTTCCTCACTGCAATTTTACAGTGTAAGCCGTGTAACAGTTAGCCTGTTACACACAGCGTATGGGAGCGACGCGGTGACTTAGTATCGTGGCGCGCAGGCAGTCGCGCCAAGTACACCTTTTCCAGTCCTAGTTCGGCAAAGAACAAATTAAGAACGGCAAGAACAAAAGCAAATTCGGCAAGAACAAATTAAATTCGGCACAACTGCCAGGTTGCATACTGTGGCCTAACATTCCTCTAAATAGTTTATATTTATGCGAAAGATTGAGTACAACGTAGTATTGTTCTGTGTGTAAAAAGCTCCTAGATTTAATTATTTTTGACAGCTACTTGTTTATAGAGCAAATGACGAAATTGGATTTGTTCTTGCCGAATTTGTTTTTGTTCTTGCCGTTCTTAATTTGTTCTTTGCCGAACTAGGACTGGAAAAGGTGTACACGTCAGAAGCGATTTCAAAGATTGTTGCTGCGGTGCCTGCGCACGAACGCACAAGCATTCGCTCACCGGCGGCTGGCGTTCCCTGTTCTACTTTATAGATCTATGTTGGCAAGAACAGGCCACTACGACGCGCAACGGCGCATGTGAAGCCCGCCATTACCAAGGAGCACAAGCAGGCCCGTCTCCGCTTCGCTCTCACATTTGTGGATCGCCCTAGGGCATTATCCAGGTTGCGCTAATCTTTGCTTATTATTCCATTGTGATAAGGACTACGTAATCGCACGTTTCACGCTATGTACGACGTTATTCATATTGATAAAAATGTTTCAACTTGTACAAGACGGCTACGCCATACGTACTGACGGAGAGCGAGACGAAGCCGCATATACCGTGCCCCAACAAACGGTATATCACAAAGGTAATGTTTCTGGCGGCAGTGGCGCAATCGCAATACGACTACGTCAAAAAGCGCGGAATCGACGGCAAACTTGGTATTTTCTTGGTCGTGCACCGGCGCCCTGCTAAGCGGACCACGGCCAATCAAAATGCTGGCGATATCACCACTGAGGCAATCGCGGTGACCAAGGACGTCTACCATGATCTGCTTGTTCACTCAGTCAGCCCATCTATTCAAGCTAAGTGGCCTAGTACGTATGGATGTGGCGTAATTTTTTGAAGGTGTACTAACGCAAGGTGTGTAGACAGGAAGGGCGGTACAATTTACTTACAGCAAGACAACGCAACTCCTCACGGTGCGGCGGAGGCGGCAATTGCTGGATCTACTTTAGGTCGGTATGGATGGACGTCCAGATACTGCGGCAACCCGCCAAGTCACCCGATTTAAATGTCTTGGATCTCGGCTATTTCCACGCGATGCAGTCCCTTCAGTATCGTAAGCGCGCATACAACGTTGATAGTCTCATTTCAGCCGTGGAGACCTCCTATGCGGAGATGGAGATCCGCACGCTCGAAAAATGTTTCTTTACTCTGCAAGCAGTAATGGAACAGATTATGCTTGCAAAGGGAGGAAACTCCTACAATCTCCCGCGTGTAAAGAGCAGACACTTTCCTAATGGTGTTTTCCCTGCATCCCTTCAGTGCTCGGAATTATCCAATAAGAGTGCTACCGATGCATTGAAATCGTCAGAAAACATACTCGGTATGAAGCATTCAGAGACATGCACCAATACAAATAATACACGCGTTTCCATAAAACTTGCTTGTCACTTTATTACATTTTTCTCGTTCTTCACGAATTTGTGTATAGAAGCAGCTGTGACGGCCAATGTAGTCAATGCTTCATGCTCATGGCAAGATTGCGTCGCCACGGTCGTGCTCCGTGGTTCCGCCATAGTCAATCTCATTTCCTTTAATGTGATATTGTTACCCAACTCTTCCGCACTGGCATTGCCGAGATTCAAACCAGCATCCAGAGTTCCAACGTTGTCGAAGTCCGAGATATTCCATGTTTGAGCTTCTTAGGAGAAGTCGTGTTGGTTTCGTAATGAGTGGTACGGCACTTGGAAGAGTGTTTGGGTAGTTGAGGGGCAAGATCGTCCGTGGTAAAAAATGTGTCTTGGGCGTACACGTGGCATGTTTGAGCTTCTTGAAAAAAAACCTTGAGAGTGCTGGTTGCGTGTTGGGTGGTATGGTACATGGAAGATTGTTTGGGTTGTTGAAGGGGCAAGATGTAAGCGTGTCTTGGGCGTACGCGTGGAATTCCCTCAAGTGAGACATGATATAGGTAAAAGTTGATTTATCGTTTTAGACCCACTCTATCCTGTAAAAGCTAGAGACGGACAGAAAATAACAGGATATAATTCTTGGTGGAGGAGAGATTAGTGGAGAAGTCGAGGACTATCTAACGATGTCTGTTATCAATTCTAACGATGTCTGTTATCAATATCTAACGATGTTTGTTGCCGTTTTTTCAGCGAATGGACAATGTGTTTCATGACATGTGAAGAACAAGTGGCACGAGCAGTTAATGCTCGCAAAAATAAGGCAAGTGTGTATACTTATGTGCTTAAAATAAGAATTTTATGATTTTAATGGGTTTGAATATGTTTGTTTTCGACACGACAGGCGCGCATGTTATACGGCGTGATTGTCGTGCTGATCGTGATTCGAAATTGTGGAATATCTAACGATGCCTGTTATTAATATCTAACGATGTCTGTTGCCGTATTTTAGGGAAGAAAAAGCGGCACGAGCTGTTAACGCTCGCAAAAATAAGGCAAGTTTGTATACTTATGTGTTTAAAATAAGAATTTTATGATTTTAATGGGTTTGAATATGTTTTTTCTTCACGACAGGCGCGCAAGTTATACGGCGTGATTGTCGTGCTGATCCTGATTCGAAGTTGTGGAGTATCTAACGATGCCTGTTATTAATATCTAACGATGTATGTTGCCGTTTTTTAGGAAACAAAAGCGGCACGAGCAGTTAACGCTCCCAAAAATAAGGCAAGTATGTGTTTAAAATAAGAATTTTATAATTTTAATGATTTTGAATATGTTTGTTTTCGTCATGATAGACGCGCAAGTTATACGGCGTGATCATCGTGCTGATGGTGATTCTCGTTGTCGTAATGGTGGAATAAATTTACACTATAGATACAGCGGTAGAAAAATGTCGGAATATTACTGTGTAATTTGACTTTGGGGAAATACAAAGTTATTTCGGTAATTTCCGAAATGGTGAAAGTGAATTTAGCTTGGTCCGGAACGGCCTCTTTTTCGGTACTGCCGGTCCGGAACGGCCTCGGCTTTCAGTACTGCTCTATTTTTACTATTATTCTATTTTGGACTGCATGGTTACAGAGAAGTTACGGTACGGTCCCATAAACCACTGACAACACTTCGCATGCACGTTTACATTGCTTAGGAAGATAAACACTTCTTAATATACTTTATATTACTAAAGTCACTGTTTTCGTTTGCTTCGGACTACGCTATCACCTCAACGACTTATATACAGGAAAGTCAGTGTTATTATACTACTATACACTTGACTGGTATACAAGGTTGGACGAACTTGCTGGCATCAACTACGCTGACCTATATCTCTAACTCGACGAGATGGAAGGCAACACCGTTTAGACATTTATTGCGACTAAAACAGTTTGACATGACTGTCGAGAGTAGCTATTTTTATCCTCACCTTGAAGAAGCTGTGTTAAAATTGGTTAATATAAACACAATTGACTAGGTACATATGAATAAAAATAGGGACGGTCATTCAGCCCCCACCTTTTTGTTAACCAGCCCCCACCCCCGAATTTTTGATTGGTCAGCCTCCACCCTAAATAATTTGATTGGTCAGCCTCCACCCCCGAAATTTTGATTGGTCAATCTCCAACCCAAATAATTTAGCCACAACCCCAAATAATTCTTCATCTTCGAGGATTTGACGGTGTTCAATTGCAAAAAATAAAGAACATGGCGCACATACAGCCATAGTTAGTAGGTATCGTGCTTAGTACAAGCAAAATGCGCCGATAACTGTACTTGGGCCACATGGACCCCATGTGGCAGGTCTATACGAAAAGGCCTGTGTCAGTCTTGTACGTTGAAGAATCCGTTGCATGTATTGTTTTGTCTAACTTGTTGATGAATTTACTAGAAGTCCCGATGGATTTACAGTTGTACTACTTTACAGAAAACGTAGCGGAGCTAACAAATTACGTCGCATGCGAAGATCCTGTGCAAGTGCGGACACGTCGAGCAGGTATAGAAGCAGTAGTTTTAGAAGAAGTAGTAGATGCAAAAGCAGTAGATTTACAGGTCCAAATTTATAGAAACCGTGACGTAATAAGACGATGAATGCGAAGTGGATATGTGACATTCTGACCAATAATTTTTTTGGGGGGTGGGAGCTATTATTTGGGTTGGAGGCTAAAATTGGTGGGTGGAGGCTGGCTAACAAAAAGGTGGGGGCTGAATAACCGATCCCTAAAAATAACAATCATTCGTTAAACGTCTTTCTATTGGTCAAAAACAAAAGGGAGCTCTTGATAAACCCAGTGTTTTGTTACCCGCCTTGCATTAAAAAAGGCCTTAAAACGTGGTTTAAATAGCAGAATCGCGTAGAGGAGATCGTGGCCTTTCCAAATACCCCGTTTTCGGGTAATATCGCTATGTCAGCGATGATTTAGGAACTTTTAGTGAAGGCTACGAAACCATGCTTGCTTAAATTTTGATCTTGGTCGCAAAACGCAGCAAATTCCTACTTAAAGAATACAGCTTGATCCACTACGATTTAACCAATACAATGGTGAAATTTGCATCTCAAACAGACCAGGTGTCGAGAATATCTGGCCCCACCCCGATTTGCACATTTTCGACCTGGACAGAGGAAGTACTTTCATTTTTGTCGAGTAAACAAAGCATCGGACACTTACCTCCTGAACACTTCCGCGCGTCTGAGACTAATACGTCAGACACTTAAGTAGAGAAGACACGCATATCAGACGAACACACCCTGTACTAACCGATAGGGCGGCACTACGTAACAAGAAGTGGTATAAACGCACTAACCGGTGTTTATTTACTATACGTGGAGCTACGAACGACTACGTGGCAATATACACTTTCCCACAGGTTATGAGCCCAAGGTTACGGGACTCAGGACTGGATTTCTTTGTTTTCGAAGTTTTACTAAAGTTTTCGTTTAAAGTACGATTCTCGGTGGAAGTCCCCTGTGCCGAAGGGAGACATTGATTTATTTCCTTTCAATTCTTTTTCTCTTGTGGTTATAAAGTTTTGACTAAGTTGAAAAATGGCTGATGAGGGAGTGGATATGGCTGATATGTGGCATACATCAAGCGTTTGGAAAACAGAATTGAAGTCATGGAAGAAGAGAAGTCGCAAGATTGCGCTTCCATAATTTCGCCCAAGTCGAAAAGTTCAGATCACGATAGCATATTCAAGGAAGCAGTGAAGAACAATGGTTCATTTGGAAAACGGATGATTATGGAGAATTTGGGTGGAGATAACGGTATTGAGCGCGGTGCACAATGGCAGGCACCGGGAAGAAACGAACCAAGAATGTACGACAATCAAGAGAGGCAAAATGCATGTCGTGCTGGAAATATGGAGATACCCAAGTTGACGATTAAAAATTTTGTCTGGAGAAGAAATTTATCCTGGATTGGATGCAGGTTTTAGACAATGGGCCTAACTGTTTATTGAAGCAGTGGATGTCGCGCAACTCTCGTCTGGTTTTGTGTGGGCGGAGCGCCTCAAGGTAAACAAGTTAAGTGAGCATTTGGAAGGCGTAGCGGCGAGCTACTTCCAAGCCAATATTATGACTTGGTGGCAGATATCGCAGGAACTTTATTACGTTTTGGATCAACGTTATCATGCGTTCAAGGTCAATATTACACATCAACAAGCCGCAGTGTTGTTCGCACAAGAAAAGGATGCTCGGAGGTCATGGACCCAGCATTTTGTATACTTAGTGGCGTTAGCACGTGAATGTGGATCACATGAGCGACTTATCGAGAAAATATCGTAAAATATGCGGCTCCGGGTTTATAAATGGGTTTGAAGATACGCTATAACCCACAGCGCATGGACTATATACTGCACGCACAAGAACTTATTGCGTATACGAAAGAATTGGAGGATGACGCTGTGAAAGTGAAGAAACAAGCGAGAAGTGTGATAAATTTCGTGGATGAAAGAAAGAAGAAGCGAAAGTGTTTTGCATGCGGCATGGAAGGTCACACGCAAAAATATTGTCGGCAGGGAAACCGCAGGGACCAAAAAAACATTTCGATCGTAAGCCAAGGCCAAGAACAGAGGAAAATGGTGAAAAAAAACTTTGTATTGTCGACGATTGAGCATGGAGGAAAACCGCAAAAGATATCGAAAAAGGACATATTGGATGATGCGGAAGTGTGGATAATTGACAGCGGTGCAAGCCGTCATCTCGTGTCAAGTGAAGAATTTCTGGAAGATGCAATGGACTGTGGAGATAACGAAGACCTTTTTTTGCCTGATGAATCAAAACTGAGCGTCACAAAAGTCGGAAAAGTGCGTCTAAAGAGTAAATTCTCGACAATACTGCTTACGGAAGCGTATTATGTGCCATAATTGGCGAAAAATCTTATTTCGCTTGGTAACATGAAGAAAAAAGGGTGTACGTTCAAGGACACTGGAAGGAAAATGAAGATGATGCACGGAAACAACACGTTATTCGATGTGGAAGTAGCTGGATGTGTATTTACAGCGAAGTTAAGTTTGGTGAAAAGTTTGACCGTGTGTGAGAAGTTCACGAAAATGATTATGACGACTATCGAGAACAGTGAACGTGATGATCCACAGGAAGGATCATTGCACCATTTTCATTTACATTTGGGGCATTTGTCCTACGATACAGTGGAGGGATTAGCAAAAGATTCAGTATCCGGAATCAAGTTGACTGACAAGCGCAGGCCGAATTGCCTGACCTGTGCAGAGGGTAAAGGAATCCGAACGAAGCAACCAAGGCAGGACGGCGGGCAGAACG
>MIQA02010971.1:0-12279 GCA_001887855.2 Sclerospora graminicola | reverse complement strand
AATGATGAACAGCAGAGGTGCTAATGGGCACCCTTGCCGAATCCCCGTCGTGACGGAGAAAGGCTCTGACAACTCATTGTTAACTAGAAATTGTGCTTTTGTACCCATGTGGAATGTCCTCATCAAATCGATAAACTGTTGTGAGAAACCAAATAAAGCCAATGTCTCGAAAAGATAGTCACGATCTAACGAATCGTAGGCCTTAGCAAAATCTAGGAAGAGAATGGCTGCCCCATCTGCATAATTTCCTCTGTATTTTCTGGAATGATTTTTGAGGATTGCCATCATGATTGCCACCGCGTTATCCATTCGACGCCCATTGACGAAACCTTGTTGGGTTCCGCCTATCAAATCATCTAGAAAAGTTTGAAGGCGTGTAGCAAATATTTTTGCAAGTATTTTATAGCTGGATTGTAATAGAGAAATGGGCCGGTAATCCAGGGCGTTTACTGAATCTCCTTTCTTGCGTAAGGGGATTATCATCGCTTGGAGGAATGACTCCGGGGGCGTTTCTCCATTCAAGATTCCATTAAACACTCGTAACAAAGGGTCCACAACTTCCTCCACATAATCTTTGTAAAAATCGTTACTGATCCCATCTGGTCCTGACGCTTTCCGCCTGCTAAGTCGTTTGATAGCCCATCGGATCTCTTCTTCTGTTATTGGTTGCATTAAATATTGGTTTTGAGTGGGAGTCACTCTACGCGCAGGAGGGATTTTCATAAATGAATTCAGCCCTTTTTGGAGCGTTTGAGGGTCACATTGTCCATGTTTCACGCTAAGAATATTACCCCAGACCACTGCGAAACGATTGGCAATCGTTACTGAATCTGTGAATGGTGTACCCTCACTGGTTACAATGTTTGTGATTTGTTGATCTTTTTCCCGTATGGCGGTTTTATAAAAAAGCCACCGAATGTCATGGAAGGATCGTCTTAGATGATTGCCTCGTCTAAGCGCAGCGTTGAGTTGTACTGCTGATCTGGTAACTGTAATGATTTGCTTGCGTGACCGGGCATTGTCATAGAGTAAGGAGCTGATGCGTTTTACTGTTCTACGTCTCCGCCTTGCCACTCTCCTGCCTGACTGATAGATAGCCTCCTGACAACTCCATATCCATTGATCCCAATTAATCTCTCCCTCGGTGATTAATTCCAGCTGCTTTTTAATTTGTGACTGGAAATATTGTCTCACTTCCGGTTGATTATGTCCATGAAATGGGTATCTGGGAGTCGTTTGTTTTCGACGTTTCAATGGTTTAGGTGCATCCTCCACAGTTATAGTTAACATGATTTGCTCGTGGTCTGAATACACTGGCGTATTTCCGACCTTGAAGGAGAGGAAACGTGGGACTAAAACCTCAGACAGGTAGAACCTGTCTATCCTACTGGCTTGTTCTCCACGCCAGTAGGTAAAGTAGTCGGGTGGTGGTACTTGTTTGTCGTAGAAAACTGATTCCAGCAGCATTTGTGCGTCTCGTAGTCCATACCTTTGTAATAATGTCGTCAAAACTTCACTTTCTGTTTTATCGTGTCGTTCCCCCCCAAAACGGTCTAGTATTGGCGACTCAACACAATTGAAATCACCCGCTAAAATCACCGGTGATTTAACCGTGAGTAATAAATGTGACACGTCCGCATAAAAATGTTCCCTCGATACGTAATCACCCGAGGGAGCATAAACGTTGCACAGCAGGATATCACACCACATAATAGCTATAAAGCGATTATTCCATTCACTTTGTCGCCACTTTGTTATTTGATCCGCTGCTGCAGGATTAAACAGAATTGCGACTCCTCCTGATTTCTTGTCTGAAATACTCCAGACTGATAGAGTCATCTCGTTTTTGTAGTGTCCCCATAAATGTTCCCATTTCACTTCAAGTTGTCGTGCCTCTGTTGACGAAGTGATATGCGTTTCTTGTAGAAGGATAAAATGCGGTCGTAATTTTGAAGCAGAGCTCTTCCACGCTGTCATCCAATCCGAGACATCCTCCTTCTTGAATCCACGCACATTCTGGCTTTGAACATTAATCTCCTTACTATCCGGCCTGCCCTCTTTTGAATGATATTCGGACTGATACTCATACTCCTTAATCATTCTCATGAGAGCATACTTATCATATCCGGCCAATGTAAAATAGTGATGCTCGCTAGTCTGCGTTGGCAATGGGTCGTCAACCCGTAAAGTGCCCTTAATGACTTTCGGCCCTTGTCTGGGCCGGAAGGGCGTCCCGCGTTGCTTCTGTTTCATCAGGTACTTGAGCACACGCGGTTCTGATAAATATGTCGAGTTCATCCCAGGCATCTGTTCGTCCTTCTATTACCGCTCGCATCAAATTCGCATATTCTGGTACCGTGTTCCGTGTGACAAAGTGCCTTTGTAGCATCGTTAAAATCGAGTCAGTAGGTTGATGTTCTTCCCCTATGATGGCCGCTATTTCCTCCGCATATATAAATGCGCCAAGTAGACATCGCGCGAGTGTTAGTGAGTGCGTTGGTGCGCACATTCGGATTAGAGGACTGTTCCCGTATTTGGCTTGTTTCATCACTATCCAGTGCTGGGAGCTGTCCATTACCGCCTGTTTATGCGAAGGATGGGTAAGATTTGCCCACATGACCTCCCAATCCTTAAACCATTGTTCCGGAATTCCAGTTACTATACTCCGCTTGCCTTGACTAATCATCCCTAACCAGCATTGTTCTCTCCATGGATTTGTGAGAATGTGAAGTAATTGTGGATCTAAAGTGTCGAGCAAATGGTATGCTCCCGGACATTCCTTGAATAAGTGTAATATCCGATTGCCTTCCATAGTAATAGCTTTTTTCCAAGTCGACGTTGGTGACGCCAGAGTTGGAAATGGAATTTTGGTGGCTCTCTCCCACTCATGCTGGTAAGCGTCCCAACGGTCAAACCATTGTTGACTGGAGTTATCTCTACCATCACACTCTGCTCCCATTTCTTCGAAATCATCCATGATTTCCCGCTGTACGGGTCTTGGAGGGTTTTCCTCTAGTGAAATGTCATTTAGGGGGGTATTTTCCTCCCTCACACATCTTCGTTTGTGAAGGGGTTCCGTCTCACTGCTCCCTGCCTCTTCACTGTCCTGTGATGGGAAATATTCGGATATCGATGTATCCGGCCCTTCCAGTAAAAATTGCTCTTCTCCTTGAAATTTATTTTGCCAAATTTTATAATACCATTGTTCCAAAATGGGGGATGAAATTTGGTATTGCTGCATAACCTTTGCCCGAATTGATTCCTCCTCTAAGTTAAGTCGAAGAATTTGTTCCTGCTCCGGCACTGATAGCCGTCCCACTGTTTCACCCAAAAAATATAGTAGTTCACATAAACGGGGATCTTTCGACGTGATGATTTGATTTATTTCCAACTTCAAGTCGTGATGAATCGTGGGACCCTGGAGACGGTACAGAAGATCGTCAAAGTCCCCCTCCCATGCATCCGGGTCCCACGGTGATTGTGTACTATAGGTAGTCATTTGACTACTTATAGACCCCTCCGAATCGTGTTCACTACTCTTCCCTTGAGAAACGTGTGAGGTTTGATCCTCCTTCATGATAACATCTGTGTCTTTATACTGCTTGATAGCGTTGGTGGGCCTATAATTCATCGTAGGCTGCTTAACATCGTCAAAATCTTCACTATCATCATCACTAATGCCCTGACCGTCACTACCACTTTGGCCACTGTCCATTTCTTGATCGGATTGTTCCATCTGCCCCTCTTCACTTAGTCGCTCTCCATATAACAATGCCGAATAATGTGCGCTATCGAAATGTAAAAGTAATGGCCACTTCTCCACTTGCCCAGGGAATTCTTTCATCTTTGCTAATATTCTCCTAATGCAATCCGTAATTGTGATCGGATATTCTCCACTCGTAGAATATTGACGCTGCTGTTTATGTCTAAGTTCCGGCACAAAACAAATCGCTCCCGGTTTTCCATTCTTGTCGTGATGACTCATCACATAAATTTCCTTTTGGAGGAAAGTACTGATACTCACTAAAGTATCGTTACTCCCCCACGCTTGTACATCCACAATGTCATCCAATTTTGACCCGCTGCTAGCATACGTTTCCAGATATGCTTTAAATTCCTTGAGTGATTCTTTTGCCGAGATCTTGTCGTAACCACGTCCCAGACTTAATAACGTTTGCTTCCTCACGCCATGTGGAAACTTCAAGTCAAAATCGATTAACGCCCTATTTTGGCATCCTTCCTTGAGTTCCATAGCAATTCTTTCGAGCACTGTAGTTGGGCATCTCAGTAAAGATGAACCGGCTAAAGCTTGACTTACTGCATATACCTGACAGTTGCCAGTCGCTGGAGTATTAACGTGAAGTAGTTGAAGTAGTTCCACTACTTGTGGAATATCCGTGATTTCCCCGATGTCCTCCTGGTCCACTATTCGTCCATGTGAGCTTCTGATTTTTCCACATTTCTGTTCCACTTCTTGTAAAATAGTGTCGATAATTTCTTTATTTTTGTTTTCCTTGATTAGGAGAGTGGTGTTCTGTTTCTGTTTTATGGCTGATCCACCTGGACCTGATACTGGTAATCCCCCTTTTGTTTTTGTTTTTTGTGCTTTCGGAGAGCGACCATTTACCCTGGACAACTGACTATCTTCCGGTTTGGAAGATTGCTGGGTCGTGGCGGGACGTGAAGCCTCTGAAATCGTCCTTTCCGTATGCATCTTACGTACTTCTTGCGATATCGATACTCCGTGATTCTTGATAGATTTGTCCTCTGCTAAGGGTGAGGCCACACGACTTCCTCTTCCTCTGGAAGGCCTGCTGACAGTGGTCCAGGTGTTATCAATTGTAGTCGTTTCTCTTCCTTCGGGAAAACTGCCTCTCCCTCCTGTGGTTTCGCCAAATCTCCTGTATTTATCTCTTCCACAGAGTGATGTTTAGACTCCTCTGTCTGGTTTTCTTTGATATTTTCCCCTGGGACGTTGGTTTGTTTAGGACTGCCTCCCTTTAATTCCTTATCCACTGTCTGGTCTTCCTGTGTGGGCGAATTCTCTTCCACTGTTTCCTGTTGTTTCCGTAGATTTATCTCGGCTGCCAACTTAATTTCCTCCATACTTGTAAAGGTCGACTTAGGTAATGCGAAACCTTTTACCTTATCTTGGGTGATAGTGAGACACCCTTCCTTCTTGAGGATTTCAGTGGACATCGTGCACGCACGCATGGGGTGTCCATCCATCCCACAACGCATACACTGTCTCTTCCCGCGCATGTTGGGGTGCTCTACGACAATCAGCGAGTCATACCAGGCAATCCGTTTAATTCCTTGTAATGCCGGCGGACATACATCCGTGTAAAATGTTAACTCCCATTCCGTCGAAGTTGATGAAAAAGGACCGCCTTTGTCCAAATCCTCCACATTGAATCCAACTCCAAACATTTCATGTAAACTTCCATAAAATTTCACTAAGTCAATAGCCCTGGTGATGTTCTTCAGGACACATGTGTACGTTCCGTGTTGTTGAAACATCTCACCATTTGTGTCCAGCTGTTGGTCCCATGCCGACCCCTTTTTGCGAAGATTTTTCTTGTGCATATTGGTTAATGTATGATCATATCGATGAAACGGTACCGTGATACCGTCAAATTTTTCTGCAATTGAACGTGTAAAGAAATGAAAAAATAACTCGTGAGTGGCCGCATTATAACTGAGCGTTTTGACCTGAGCGATCATTGCCCATAATTCCTTGGTCCCTTTGCCCCTAGCCGTGGCTGCAGTAGAGATACTCTCCTGGATACTGCGCGTATTGAGGAAAGCCTCTTTTATCGGACTTTCCCCTTTTAGGTCGAGGATTAAACATCCTTCCACCTGAGCACGTATAGTTTGTACTAAACGTACTTGCTCGCCAAACGACATAATGCGTTTAATAAATTGAGGCATCTGACGAGCTAATATAGTCCCTTCCACGAGACCTTGTACGATTTTCCACTCTTCTTCAGTACCTTCTCGACATTGCAAAGGTACGTTTGTTCCATACATTTGTCCACATATCTTGAGTAAAGCTTCAATTTCCTCCGGTTTGTATACCGATGTCTTGAATAGAAAGGGTTTTTGCATTACCTCCGGTTGTAATGGTGTGGTCGCCTCCCCCTTCACTTTTTGCGCCCATCCGCTTAATTGAGCCCCACTCGGGGTAGCGCCCTTTACCTTCTCTTGTCCAATTGTCTTCCATAGTATCGTTTCCAACTTCATGGTCGACTTCTGTGCCGTGTTAACAGCTTGAAGAATGCGTTGCTTCCATACCCCCCATTCGTTGTGCTTCTTTACCACAATCTCCTCAAACAACTCTAGCATTCTTTCTACCTCTTTGGGCTTCAATTTAGGTAGCCTTTTCGCGATGGGCGATAATCGTGACGAAGGCCCCTTGCTTTTGACATAGATCTTGCCAAAACGTTCCTGCATTAGATCCGCCCAGGCCTGAACACTGGTCTGTGAGTTCACGGCCTGGGATAATCCACTCCGTAAAGCCCTCGCCATCTGGTCCGCTGAGTATTCAGGTTGGCTCTTTGATTTAGATCTTCCTCGTGTATTTGACGATCCTGGATCGGTTGCGACCCCCAGTGTCCCCGCCTTCTCTCTGCCTTTACTTTTCTTTGGAATCGTCCCTTCGTCCTGTCGTGACTGACCGACTCCTTGCTCCACGCCTTCCGAGACCTCTGACTGGTCCATTGGTTCGTCGTGCTCCTCATGGTTTGACGCCTTTCCCTCCTGACCCGGGTTTACCAGACCAGTACCGACCTCTACAGGTATTATAAGTGCCGTTGACTGGCTAGTATTAGACGTCTCCTGGGAGTCGGGAACGACATCGTCTCCCGAAGACTGTAACACGTTAGCCTGTCTCTCTGCGCTGTATTCCTCCTTTATCCCAGGAGGATCCGGAGGATGCCCGGTCCCGAATCCGGGATCATCAGTGCTACTCTTAAAAGCTTCCTTAGTTGATTGTTCGATTCGCCTTAACCCGGATACGGCTTATATTGCAAATTCGAAACTCTACGATGCATTTATTTACGCCGTTCGTGAAATGTATCATTTCGGGAGCTTCATACATTTATGTATGCAAATTCATGCGCCCTTGACGGTACTACTAAAAACTTTTAGTCTGGCACAGACTAATTACGGTGACGGCGGGTTGGTTTTCAAGGTAAATATGGAAAGGGGAAAGAATCGAATAGTAACTCGGTAAACACTTCTCAATATACATTGCATTGTTAACATTAACTTTGTTGTATTCTTCCAAATATCTCTACTGAGCTACTGACCTGCCTACCTTCATCATGAACAAGGAATTTGAACACCAATATAGGCGTAACTTACTATTGGAATACATCACCTAGGCGCCTAGGCGTTGTGTTCAGGGGAAGACAGTAGCTAATACAAAAGAAGGGCTAACAAAAAGATCAGTAACACCCTGTTAAACCCAAGCTTTGTTCATTGCCAGATGGGATGGGATGAATGTAGTCGACGACTGGATTGTAATTTCCGCATTTTTTTTCTAAAGTAACTTGAAGACCATTGAGCTGAAAGCTTCGTCACTTATTTTTCTCTCTGTTAGGCCTTCGTAACTGAACATGCAAGCAATAGGGTCCACTTTCGTCGTCTCCGCTTCATGATCTTAGAACTGCAGTAGCCTTTGCTGTCTAATACAACATGGCGTCCTTGATATCTTTGGGGTTTACTTTCGGTTGCAGCTCTTCGTCTGGACGCATCCGGAAGCCTGGGCCAGGTACCTTGTCCCACTTGAGGGTTGTCTTACCCAATGGACCTTCACACGATAGCTGTCCATTCATTGGTAAACTGCCCCATTTATTCATTGGAGGAGGTGCATCCTTCTTGCAAGCCTCCAAGAGCTCCCGTGTCGTCTCTGGCGTCAAGTTTTCCTACATTCACATACATAGATTGTTATCAGCTCCTGTTTGAGCTTGCAACGCCCCTCCCATAGCTCCAACTCACATAGAAATCGTCGTTAATTTGCACCATAGGGGCATTGGCGCAGGCACCAAGACATTCCACCTCTCGCAGCGTAAACTTGCCATCGTCCGTTGTCTCTATTTATCAATCCAATTTAAGAGCGTCAGTTTCGTTAAATTCACCTCTAAAGGTACCCTTTTTGACCTATCTTACCTCCTTCTTTAATCCCCAAGTGGTTCTCAATCGTGTGTTTAATCTCCTCCGAGCCACAAATCATACAAGGCGTTGTCCCACACAATTGGATAAAGTACTTGCCAACTTTTTCACGGTTAAACATTGTATAAAATGTCGCGACTTCGTATACTTGTATAGGTTTCGCATCCACAATCCGTGCCACTTTATTCATTGCAGCCAGCGGCAGCCAGCCCCCGTGTTGACGTTGGGCCAAGTCCAGGAGCGGGATAATGGCCGACGTCTTGTAATTTTCCGGATACCGGTCTAAAATCGCGTGCACGCGTTCGTAATTCTCGGGAGTAAAATCAAACGGTGTGTCGGCATTGTTGTCCTCCGTATCACGGTGCTATCACGAAATGTTACTTGAAAAAAGGAAGGAAGGAATGATAGTTCTTTGGTCTGTACCTGAACGAAGCTGCTACCTGCGACACGGGAAGAATGAAAGCTCGCTTGAAAGACTGGACGCGCATGGAGTTGCGCCGAGCTGGCGCGAAGGACGCGTACCGTGCGTGTCAACATAAGAGGAGCTTTTGGCTGAACGTGCGGCCAGAAAGAGGAGGTAGCTTAAGTATACATGTATAATTTAGGGTGGAAGAGGTGAATGGTACTATGTACCGTCTTTAAAATAATATGCGGCGGAGAGAGAGCGAGAAATCTGACTGCCTATTTTTCTATTCATCAAATACCTGGCTTTAAAGATAGAGACAATGGTGCGTGCGGTCTATCTGTCCCTAAGTTGTTGCAAGTTATTTAAATGATGTCCATTCTTGCCAGTCGAACGAAGAGCCTGTGGACGTGATGCCTGCGATTCGAAAGCAATGCGAACCCAAGTGTGAGAACAAGTTTAGCGCCTATCATGCGTGTCTGGACCGTGTCAAAGCGAAGGGCGTCGGCTCGTGTGACGGCCAATACTTTGATTACCTGCACTGTATTGACAAATGCGTAAGTAAACGAATTTATTGCCCGTTTGTGCGTAACCTATCTAACGATTGCTGTTTATATTGTATACTTATTCCAGTCCGTCCCACAGATTATGAAGCACTTGAAGTAAACTGCACATGAAATTGATCTTTGAGTCCTTTAGCTTACGAGTGTGCCAGTGCGCGCGCCATCCCTCCTGTCAGCCTCTCGATCTCGATATTTTCCGGTTTTAGGACGAGTTTATATTTCTAGCAACTGCAAATCAATAGCAAATTTGAATGTGCGGACTTCCGGTCTTTTCAGCGACAATATTCGTTTGAATTTCTACAGGATTCTTTGCGAGAAAACACGCGCTGGGTATAGGAAGTTTTACAAAGGTCCAGATTAGTCCTGACAGCTGTATTTGCCTCAAGAGTCAAGGCGCGTGGGGAAGGAAAAGCTTCATAAAGAATCAGCGATCTCATGGAAAGACAGCTTGTATGAAATGAGCCGTGGAGGCTCAATGACGACGCAGGAGATGGATCTGAATGGCATACTTTCTTGTGACGCTGACGAATCGAGAAAACGTTATGTTGCAGGCGTTATACAGATGTGGTTATTGGGGCTGGATCCAAGACTTTATTCCGAAGAAACGGTAGGACGGTACTGGAGTACTGCTTGGAAGGGAAATCCGCGTTCAAGAGATAGCAGGGGTTCGAATTGGTGAAAGAACTCAAGAAGAAAATCCATTACGGGATCCGTACTGAGCGTTGACCGCTGTCGGTAAGCATAGTGCACGTATCTGTTTTATTCAAAGTGGATAGAAACAGAAATAAAGCTAGTACCGGTACTTACTCACACTCACAAAAGGTTTGCAATCAAAATGGATAGAAATAGAAATAAAACAATAATCACAAAAGCTTTGTGAACAAATCCCCAAAAGTGGAACGATTTTTTTTTAAAAGTACAGTCTATTTATATTTAGTCTTAATCACGTCACGAATTGCCTGAGAACTGTCTGTAGACGTCTGTCTGATCTAGCTGAGTAGTCCTATACTGTCTTGTCTTACGCTGATCATGTTGTTGCCTGCGTCCGCTGCCCGTCAACACTTCTATGCACATTTTCAACTGTATGCCTCGAGCCCGGGTGTGTTGCCCCTTGGTCTCAAACTCCGCCGTTGCCTGCACCTGTTCTATGGCCATACTTTTTTCGGTCTGCTCCCGACATGTCCTCTGGATCCCTTATGCACTCTGTCATTGGGCATCTGCCAGAGCACTGTGATCCCAACAGAACATATTCCCCACCAGACTCGGTGTAAACTTGTCGCGCATTCCTCTGCCTGTTCACCGCATCTTTGCTCTAGCCCCTTCATTAAATGCCTAGAAATGGGCGGCGGGTGTCTTGTCATACAATGTCTTTGAAAAGACCCCACGTAATATGATAAAATTCTTTCCCCAAACCAGTGACTGATTAGACGTGCCCAAAAATCCTGGGCTCTTCGGCACCCCCACATAATATGTGATACCCCTTTCCACGGAGATGTACACTCAGAGTCTAGTACACATCTCCGCGCCGATTCGTAACCATCGTAAAAAACGTTGAACTGCAATGTAGCCGCTCGATAAATCGCCCTTGCTTGATAGTCCGTAAGCGTGTGTTTATGATTCCATAGTCCCTCCGGCGATTGCTCCAGCCAAACGAAAACAACTCTATCCGTAGCACATTTAGTCGTCCATTTATCCACAATACGTCGTAATGGCTGCGCCACATAATGTTGGTTGAATGCGTCTCATTATACTTACAACCCAACCAAGTTGGTTCGAATTTGGATTTTCGTCCCAAGTGGGACTCGAACCCGCAATCTCCCGGTCCCGGGGGCAGGGCCTTAACCACTGCACCAACCGAGGTCGGTCCAAATAATGTTGGTACAAGGCCTTGAAGGAACGCCTCACTCGATAGCTTACTGCCTGGCTTTTCGTATTCTCCTTTACTGCCCACGGCACCTCATGTAATAGTGGATGTGCCTCGAAGACCACTCTTCTAATGCTTTCTGGATCATCTTGCTCCTCCAGTAATTCGCAGTTGATCCAGTACAGTCCATCTTGTTGTTGTCCATACTGAAACTCCCGTCCCGTGTCTGGACATGTTCCTTGAATTATCCGGGGCTTCTCACTACTCCACTTGACTTTGGCGAGAATTCCGTCGTGATTAAACACCGAAATAGGAGGCGGTTGCCCTATAATCTCTCCATTGCCCACTCTGGGCGAACAAAGAACTAAAACTGCTAGCCACCGGAGCGCTTTAGCCCATGTGTGGCCCTTTTTGTCCTCCCCTTGTACTCTCCACTGAAACTTGGTTTGGCTTATCCTTTGTATCTGCAGTTCCTGTATCCTGAGCCGAGGAATACGGTCATACTTAATCCCGGGCACTGCAAATCCTAAAGTCTCCCGAATCCACGGGTTCTCTGCCCACATATACGTGCCCCAGAATGCCTGTATATGCTTTGGAATGTGATTATGCCATTCACAAGCTTCTAAATCCACTTCCAATGTGAACTCCTGCCCTCGTCTGACCGCTTTGCGAGGCTGTTGATCCTGTAGTTCGCATTCGGTTAATATCAAAGGCAACCATCGATTGACGTACCTTTGTATTACCTTAATTTCTTGACGATTCGGGCCGATCAATTGTCGTAGCTGTTCCTTTATCCGCTGCTGTGGAAACCTGGCTTCTATGCGCAAAGGTACAATACGGCGATCCGCTGGGGTTAGCAAAGTGTACATTCTGCGTGTGAAATAAGCCGCCCCAATTCCTCCATGCTTACGAATATTTATCCACCAGTTCCAGTAGCCAACATGTTGCTTCTTTCACAAGTAAGGTGTGTATGGCAATAGGGATCGATATTAACCCCAGCCCCCTAGTGCTTTTGGTGTGTATAGCAGTGCAGGGGACATCTTGTGTCGACTTGGTTCTTCCGTTAGTTGGTGCCTCCATATAAACCGTTTCTCCATGTGGATTAATCTCTGAAGCACATCATGAGGCGGAGCATAAACTTTCACCGTGAACAGAATTGCTGGGATTGCAGTCGCATTAAATAGTGTCACTCGCTCTATCACGGATGTACCGCACTGTGCCGCCGTAAGTAGTCGTCTTTGAATTACCCGGATTCTGTCCTCCCAGTTTTTTCT
>MIQA02010970.1:0-19966 GCA_001887855.2 Sclerospora graminicola | reverse complement strand
GATTTTTCTTTAATAAACGTAGTGTAGAAGATAAATATTGTGGTCCTTTTATTAAAACCATTATGACTCGATGTATACATTGTACTCGTTGTGTTCGTTTTGCAAATGAAATTTGTGGCATTGATGATTTAGGAACAACAGGTCGTGGCAATAAAACAGAAATTAATTTTTATTATGCAAAAATTTTTAATTCTGAATTTTCAGGTAATTTAGTTGATTTATGTCCAGTAGGGGCTTTAACTTCAAAACCTTATAGTTTTAAAGCGCGTTCTTGGGAATTAAAAAAAAAAGAAGGAATTGATATTTTAGATAGTATTGGTTCAAATATTAAAATTGATATTTTTAACAATGAAATTGTACGAATTTTACCTAAAACTAATTTTAATATTAATAAAGAATGGATATCTAATAAAACACGATATTGTTTTGATAGTTTAAAATATCAAAGGTTAAAATATCCTTTATTAAAAGATAACAAAAATAAATTTCATAAAATTTCTTGGTTACAGGCATTAAATTTAATCAATCAGAAATTAATAACAATTGATAGTTCTAATATTAAAAGTATTATAGGTAATTTAACGGATTTAGAATCTCTTTTTTTATTAAAAAAAATTTTAAATAAATTAGGAATTTTAAATATTCATTATGAAAATTTTTTAAATAATCAAAATATTAAAATTAATTCTGATATAACATCAAATTTTTTATTTAATAATACTTTAAAATCGATTGAAGAATCAGATCTTTGTTTAATAATTAATAGTAATATACGTAAAGAAGGTTCTATTTTAAATATTCATTTAATTAATCGTTTAAAAAAAGGAAATTTTAAAATAGCTTATATAGGAAATAAAACTAATTTTACTTACCCTATAAAACATTTAGGATTAACATTTCAAACTTTAATAAATATTATTTTAGGAAAACATTCATTTTGTAAAGATTTAAAAAAAGCTAAAAAACCTTTAATTATTATTGGTCAAAATATTATAAATCAAAAAAATGGATTTTTTTTTTTATCAAAATTAAAAAATTTATCAATTTTTAAAAATAATATTAATTTTTTTAACTCTCAAACTACTTTAATTAATTTTTTTGAAATCACTTTTTCAAGATCAACTAATTTAGTAAAAAATTCAAAATTATATTATTTATTTAATACTAATTTACAAACTAAATTAAAAATACCACAAAATAGTTTTATTATTTATCAAGGACATCATTTTACCAAAGATGCACAAAATTCGAATTTAATTTTACCAGGTTTAACTTTTTTTGAAAAAAATGGAATATATATAAATTTAGAAGGATTTATTCAAAAAAATGAACAAATTCTAAATTTAATTACAGAACAACGAAAAGATTCTACAATTTATAGAAATATTTATAAATTTTTATTAAATAAAAATCAATCCAATTTTAATTCAACTTTTTTTTTAAAAATTAAAGATATTTTACCTTATTTATTAAAAAATAAAATTAATATAATTTATAATTTTAGTTTTAATAAAAAACATTTAAAAATTAATATAAATTTTTTAAATTCTTTAATAAAAAATAATTATTATACAAATATATTAGAACAATATTCAAAAATTTTAATTAATTCAAATAAAATTATTAAAAATCATTCCAAATCATTATGATCTACACAATTTTAAAATTTTTAATTTTAGTATTACCTTTATTAATTGCTGTGGCTTATTTTACTTTAGTTGAACGTAAAATATTAGCTTCTATTCAAAGAAGAAGAGGACCCAATGTTGTAGGTATCTTTGGATTATTACAACCATTGGCTGATGGTCTTAAATTATTTGTAAAAGAAACCATTTTACCTAGTAATGCAGATGTTATTTTATTTATATTTGCTCCAATTTTAACTTTTTTTTTAAGTTTATTAAGTTGGGTTATAATACCTTTAGGATTTGGTATGTTTTTTACTGAATTAAATATAGGTATTTTATATTTATTAGCAATTTCATCATTAGGTGTTTATGGTATTATTATAGGTGGTTGGTCAAGTAATTCAAAGTATTCTTTTTTAGGAGCTTTAAGATCAACTGCACAAATGATTTCTTATGAATTAACTATTGGATTTTCAATTCTTGCAGTAACATTATGTGCTAAATCTTTAAATTTAATTTCTATCGTTTTAGCACAAAAAAATATTTGGTACTGTTTTCCTCTTTTTCCTATTTTTTTAATTTTTTTTATATCATCTTTAGCAGAAACCAACCGTCATCCATTTGATTTACCTGAAGCTGAAGCTGAATTAGTTTCAGGATATAATGTTGAATATTCTGCGATGGGTTTTGCTTTATTTTTTTTAGGAGAGTACGCTAATATGTTATTAATGAGTAGTTTAATTACTATTTTATTTTTAGGTGGTTGGTTAGCACCTTTTCCATTTAATATTAATTATATTAATTTTTTACCGGGATCTTTTTGGTTTAGTATTAAAGTATGTTTTTTTGTTATTTTATTTGTAGTATCTCGAGCTATTTTACCTAGATATCGTTATGATCAATTAATGCGTTTAGGTTGGAAAATATTTTTACCTTTTACATTAAGTTGGTTTGTATATACTGCAAGTATATTAATAAGTTTTAATTGGTTATGAGTATTTTAAATCATTTTATTTTTACTTTTTTTTTATTTTGTCTAGGATTATTTGGTATAATTTTAAATAGACAAAATATTATAATTATTTTAATGTCTATTGAATTATTATTACTATCAATTAATTTAAATTTTATTTATTTTGCAGTTTTAATTGATGATTTAATAGGACAAGTTTTTTCATTATTAATTTTAACAGTTGCAGCAGCAGAATCTGCAATTGGATTAGCTATTTTAATTGTTTTTTTTAAATTATATGGCGATATCTCAATTTATAAACTTAATTTATTATCATTATAATAAATTAAAAGTATAGATATAATCGTTTTATCTGAAAAATATTTTTTGAGAAATTATTTAGTATTTAAGTGGAAATATATATTAAATATTTCTTAATTATTTTCATTTATTATGTTATTATTAACGTTAATTTTTTTACCTTTTTTAGGTTCAGTAGCAGCTGGATTGTTTGGTTTTTATATTGGACGTGAAGGTTCAGTATTTATAACTACATTAACAACTTTTTTAAGTTGTATTTTTTCATTAATTATTATTTATAATTCAATTAAACATGAATATGAATATTTTATTTATATTTCAAATTGGATTAATAGCGGTTTATTTAATTGTAATTGGAGTTTTTTATTTGACAGTTTAACAATGATAATGCTTGTTGTTGTAACAAGTATTTCTACATTAGTTCATTTTTATTCTTCAAAATATATGGCTACCGATCCACATTTATCAAGATTTATGTCATTTTTATCATTATTTACTTTTTTTATGATTATATTATTAACTGGTGATAATTTTATGCAAATGTTTGTTGGTTGGGAAGGTGTTGGTTTTTGTTCATTTTTATTAATTAATTTTTGGTTTACACGTTTACAAGCAAATAAAGCTGCTATTAAAGCAATGTTAATTAATCGAATTAGTGATTTAATTTTATTATTAGGTGTTTTAACTATTTTTTATAATATTCGAACTATTGAATATTTTAGTACATTTGCAGCTATTTCCATTGTTAAAGATTTTAATTTTATTTTTTTAAATTATATTTTAAGTATAATAGATGTTGCTTGTATTTTAATTTTTATAGGTGCTATGGGTAAATCATCTCAAATTTTTTTACATTTATGGTTACCTGATGCAATGGAAGGTCCAACCCCTGTTTCTGCTTTAATTCATGCAGCAACAATGGTAACGGCAGGTGTTTATTTAATTACACGTTGTTCTCCTATTTTTGAATATTCTGTATTTTCTTTAAAAGTTATTACAATTATTGGTGCTTCAACTTCTTTTTTTGCAAGTACTGTCGGTTTAGTTCAAAATGATTTTAAAAAAATTGTTGCGTATTCCACTTGTAGTCAATTAGGTTATATGTTTTTTGCTTGTGGTTTATCAAATTATCCTGTAGCTATTTTTCATTTATCAAATCATGCATATTTTAAAGCATTATTATTTTTATGTTCTGGTGCTGTTATTCATGCGATGGGCGATGAACAAGATATTCGAAAAATGGGTGGATTACGGCGTATATTACCCTTTACTTATATAATGTTTTTAATAGGTTCATTATCTTTAATGGGTTTTCCTTTTTTAACGGGATTTTATTCTAAAGATTTAATATTAGAAATAGCTTTTGCTAGTTTTAGTGAAACAGGTCATTTTGCTTATTGGCTAGGTACTATAGGAGCATTTTTTACAGCTTTTTATTCAACTCGTTTAATATTTTTTGCTTTTTTAAGTGAAACAAATGCTTATAAAAATGTTATTAAAAATGCTCATGAAGTACCTTTAGAAATGGGAATTCCTTTAGGTTTATTAGCTTTGGGTAGTATTTTTATTGGTTATCTTTCTAAAGATATGTTTGTTGGATTGGGTTCTAATTTTTGGAATAATTCAATTTATATAAATCCATTAAATAATCAAATGATTGATGCTGAATTTTTACCAACATTTTTTAAATTATTACCAGTTATTTTAAGTTTTGGTGGTTTATTTATTGCTCTTTATTTTTATTTTTTTAAATTTAAATTTTTATATAATTTAAAAATTTCAAAATATGGGATTTATTTTTATAATTTTTTAAATAGAAAATGGTATTTTGATAAAATTTATTATGAATTTATTAATCAATATATTTTAAAAATTGGTTATGATGTTACATATAAAATGGTTGATAAAGGATTAATTGAAATGTGTGGGCCTTATGGTTTAACAGCTATTTTCTCTTTTTTAAGTCAAAAAATAATTTTATTACAAACAGGTTATATTTATCATTATTCATTATTAATGTTAATAAGTACTATATTTTTAATAAATATTATTTTTTTATCTATTATTTATTATTTTAATGGTATTATAATTTTATTATTTTTATTTATTTTTTTATTAATTAAATAAAAATAATAAAATATATTTTTTAAGATATATAAATTTAAAATTATGTAATTTTAATTTCTTATATTATGGTTTTTGAAACAATTTTTTTTTATACTTTTTCAATTATAGCTGTAACTTCAGCTATTTTTGTAATATATTCTACGAATACAATTTACTCTGCATTTTTTTTAATATTAGTTTTTATAAATTCAACAGGATTATTATTAATTTTAGAAATTGAATTTTTAGCTATAATGTTAATAATTATATATGTGGGAGCTATTACCGTATTATTTTTATTTATAATTATGATGTTAAATGTAAATGTTTTAATTGATAAAACTAAAATTAATAATAATTTTGGTTATATACCTATTATTTTTTTAATTAGTTTTCTTTTTTTTTTAGAAACATTTATAATGTTTAGTAAAATATTTACTTCTTATTATCATTTAATAAATAATTCTTTTTTTAGTCAAAAAGTAAATACTTTATTTTTTAGTGCAAAAAATTTTAAAATATTTATTGATGTAAAACCTTTTTTAATAAATTTTATAAATCAATTAGATAGTATTACAAATATTGAAACATTAGGTCAAATTTTATATAGTTATTATATATTTTTTTTTTTAGCTGCAGGTATTATACTTTTAATTGCATTAATAGGTGCAGTAACATTAACTAAAAAAGAAAAAAAAAATATATATAAACAAAAAATTTATAAACAACTTTCCCGAAATTCATTAAATGCTATTTTTAATATAAAATCAAATTAAATTAATACTAAAACAATCTTAACTTAATTGGTAGAGTATTAGCCTTCTAAGCTTGAAGATCTTGGTTCGAATCCAAGAGATTGTAATTAATATTAAATTAAAATTTAATGATTATATAATCATTAATAAAATCTTTTATATCAGTAATTAGCCGTTGTTTATAATATATAAACAATTTTATTTATTTAATAATAAAATTATTAGTAAAATCAATTGCTAAAGTATTTAATTTTTTATCTAATTCTTTAGAAATTTCTTTTTTAATTAAAATTTCATCTAAAATATTTGAATGATTATTTTTAATAAAATTTAACCAATTAGTTTCAAAAATTGAAATTTTATTTACAGAAATTTTATCTAAAAAACCACGAACACCTAAATAAATAATTACAATTTGATTTTCAACAGATAAAGGTATATTTAAGTCTTGTTTTAACATTTCAGTTAATCTAATTCCTCTATTTAATTGTTGTTGAGTAGTTGCATCTAAATCTGAACCAAATTGAGAAAAAGCTTGTACTTCTCGAAATTGAGCTAATTCTAATTTCATAGTCCCTGCAATCTGTTTCATTGCTTTAATTTGAGCTGAAGAACCTACACGACTTACAGATAAACCAACACTAATTGCAGGTCTTTGACCTTCATTAAATAATTCAGTTTCTAAAAAAATTTGTCCATCAGTAATTGAAATAACATTAGTTGGGATATATGCAGAAACATCCCCAGCTTGTGTTTCAATAATAGGTAGAGCTGTTAATGAACCACCACCTATTTTTCTATTCATTTTTGCAGCTCTTTCTAATAAACGTGAATGTAAATAAAAGACATCACCTGGATAAGCTTCTCGACCTGGTGGTCTTCTTAATAATAAAGACATTTGTCTATATGCTACGGCTTGTTTTGATAAATCATCATAAAAAATAACAGCGTGTTTTCCATTATCTCTAAAATATTCACCTAAAGCACAACCTGTATAAGGAGCTAAATATTGTAATGGAGCTGAATCTGAAGCAGTAGCTGCTACAATTACAGAAAAAAACATTGCATTTTTTTCTTCTAAAGTTTTAGTTAATTCAGCAATTGTTGATCTTTTTTGACCTATACCAACATAAATACAATATAATTGATTATTTAAATCTTTTTTTAAATGAGGGTCTTTTTGATTAATAATTGTATCAATTGCAATCGATGTTTTCCCTGTTTGTCTATCACCTATGATTAATTCTCTTTGACCACGTCCAATAGGAATTAAACTATCTACAGCTTTTAAACCAGTTTGAACAGGTTCTTTTACACTTTCTCTAGGCATAATACCTGGAGCTTTAACTTCAACTCTACTTTCAATTTTAGTTTTAATCTGACCTTTTCCATCAATGGGTTGTCCTAAAGCATCAACTACTCTACCTAAAACTTCTGGTCCTACAGGTACACTAACAATTGAACCTGTTCGTTTTACAAAATTACCTTCTTGAATTTCCCGATCATTACTAAAAACAACAACACCAACAACATCCGGTTCTAAATTTAAGGCCATTCCTTTAATATTTCCATTATTAAATTCAACCATTTCACCAGCTTGAATTTTAGTTAAACCGTAACACCTGGCAATACCATCACTCATTGATAAAACAATTCCTGTTTCTTGTAAACTTTTTTCATCTCTATATTTTTTAATATTTGATTCCAATATATATGATAATTCAACAGCCATTAAAGGTTATCAAATTATCATATTATAATAATTATAAATATACAAATAATATATAATTATTTAAGATATAAAGAATAAATTGATTTATTCTTTACCCTTTACGAGAATTGAACTCGTATTTTTGCCGTGAAAAGGTAATGTCCTAACCATTAGACTAAAAGGGCTTTTATTAAACAAATATTTTGTTTAATAAAAATAAGAAAAATCAATATGTATTAAAATTTTTGATACACTTTCATGCATACAACTTTCAAAAATTTTTGGATATAAACCTAATAAAAAAATATTTGCAATTAAAATTAAATGTATTAAAAATTCACGGTAAGTTAAATCATAATAAATTTTTAAATAAATATTTTGAATATTACCATAACAAATTCGATTATAAAATAATAATGAATAAACACCCCCCAAAAACATTCCAATTGTTGCAAAAATCGCGGTTGTAGTATTATCTTCAAAAACCCCTGTTAAAATTAAAATTTCACCAACAAAACTACTTGAACCAGGAATAGACATATTAGCTAATATATAAATAAATAATACGATACAAAATAATGGCATGATATGAGCTAAACCTCCATAATAATTAATAAATCGTGTATGATATCGATCATATAAACAACCAATTGAAAAAAATAATCCACTAGAAACTAAACCATGACTGATCATTTGAATAATACTACCCTCTAACCCTTGAATTGTTAAAGAAAAAATACCTAAAATAATAAAATTCATATGAGCAACCGAAGCATAAGCTATAATACGTTTTAAATCTGTTTGGCGTATTGCTGTTAATGAAGCATAAATAACGGATATTAAACATAAAACTAGAATATAAGGTGTATAAAATAAAGTAGCTTTTGGAAATAAAGGAATTAAAAATCTAATCATACCATAAGACCCTAATTTTAATAAAATACCCGCTAATAACACAGAACCCGCTGTAGGTGCTTCTACATGAGCTTCTGGTAACCAAACATGAAAAGGTAACATTGGGACTTTAACAGCAAACGCTAAAAAAAAGCTAAAAAATATAATTTTTCATGTGAAAAGTTAAAATTACTATAATATAATATTTGATAATCTGTAGTACCTATAGTTAAAAATAAATGAATAATTGCAATAAACATAAATAAAGAACCGGCTAATGTATACATAAAAAATAAATAAGAAGCTTTGATTTTACGTTCTCGTGATCCCCAAATACCTATAATTAAAAACATTGGAATTAATACGCTTTCAAAAAAAATATAAAATATAAGTACATCTAATATACTAAATGAAATAATTAAACAAAATTCTAAAATAAAATATAAAATAAAATATTCTTTTATATTTTTAGTAATAATTTCATAGCTAATTAGCATACATATCGGAATTAAAAACGTTGTTAAGATTATAAAAAATAATGAAATACCATCAATACCTAGATAAAAATTAATATTAAATTGACTAATCCATTCAATTTTAAATAAATATTGAAAATTTGAAGTCGATTTATCAAATAAAATCCATAAAGGTAATGATGTTAAAAAAATAAAAAATGACATAAAAATACTAAAATTTTTAATAAATTTTTTATTTTTCGAAAAAGATAATATAATAACTGTAATTAGTGGCAGAATAAGTAAAAAAATTAATATAAATTTATTAAACATAAGAATTTATTAAAATATAAAAGGGCGAAAAATGGGACTTGAACCCATAACACTTAGACCCACAATCTAACACTCTACCTTTAAGTTATAATCGCCTTTTCAATCTTTTTTAAATAAAATATAAAATTTAAAAAAGATTGTAGAATTAAATTATTTAACGGAAAATAATTTTTATTTAATATTTGTTTTATTTTTAAATAAGAATAAATATTATTTTGAATAATTAAATAAATTAATTTAAGTTTTTTAAAATTAACTATATTTTTTTTTAAATTTAAATCATTATTTCCATAAATTATTAAAATAGAACCTTGAGCTTTTAATTCTAAAATAATTTGATGGGTTAAATTCTGATTTAAAATTAAAAATTTATAATTTAATTTATTAAGATTTTTTTTTAACAAAATTAATTCATTAATATTTAAATCATTATAACGAAAGAAATAAATATATTTATAATTTTGTATGATTTTTTGCAATTGCTTTAATTTACATTTTTTAAAAAATTTTGATTTTTTTTGTAACATATTTTATTGAATTAATGTTTTTATTTTTAATTTATTTAAATTTAACGATCAATTTCACCAAATACAACATCTAAAGTACCTATAATAGTAACAACATCTGCAATCATATGATTTTTTGATAAAAAATCTAATGCTTGCAAATGAAAAAATCCTGGTGATTTTATTTTACATCTATAGGGTTTATTTGTTCCATCCGATATTAAATAAACACCATATTCTCCTTTAGGTGCTTCAATAACTGTATAGGTTTCACCACTACTTACACTAATATTTTCTGAATAATATTTAAAATGATGAATTAAAGATTCCATTGAATTTTTTATCTGAATTCGATTAGGATTTGTAATTTTTTTATCATCTAATTTAATAGGACCTTGTGGAATTTTATTTAATATTTGTGAAATAATTCGAATAGATTGACGCATTTCTTCAATTCTAATTAAATAACGATCATAACAATCACCATTTGTACCAACTGGTATATCAAATTCTAACTGATCATAAATTTCATACGGTTGTGTTTTACGTAAATCCCAAGAAATACCTGATCCACGTAACATTACACCACTAAAACCTAAATTTAAAGCATCTTTCATTGAAACTACACCAATATCTACTAATCGTTGTTTCCAAATTCTATTATTAGTTAACATTTCTTCAATTTCATCTAATCGAGTATTAAATTGATTACAAAAAATATAAATATCATTTAATAATCCTTTCGGTAAATCTTGATTAACACCGCCAGGTCTAAAATAAGCTGCATGCATACGTGCACCGGATACTCGTTCATAAAATTCCATCAATTTTTCACGTTCTTCAAATCCCCAAAAATACGGCGTCATTGCTCCTACATCTAAAGCATGACAACAAACTGCTAATAAATGATTCAGTATACGTGTAATTTCTGAAAATAATACTCGTATATATTGAGCACGTAAAGGTACATTACAGTTTAATAATTTTTCGATCGCTAAAACATAAGCATGTTCTTGACACATCATTGAAACATAATCTAATCTATCAAAATAAGGTAAAGCTTGTAAATAATTTTTATATTCAATTAATTTTTCTGTACCTCGGTGTAATAAACCAATATGTGAATCAGCTTTTTGTACAACCTCACCATTTAATTCTAAAATTAAACGTAAAACACCATGAGCTGCTGGATGTTGCGGACCAAAATTAATAGAAAAATTTTTTATTTTTTTTAAAGACATTTTTGTTTTTATTCTTTTCAATTAAAATAAATATTTATAAAATAAATTTTTTATAAATATATAGCATATATAGTAAGTAAATATTTATAAAATATTTATTTCTTTTAGATTATGATTTTTCAAGAAATTTTTTTTAATAATTTTGAAATTATTATTCCCGAATTTTTTTTAACAACTATTTTATTAATTTTATTATTATGGGGAGTTTTTTACAAACAAAATCAAAATAATGAAAAAATTTTGATTTTTAAAAATATTACTACTATAATAATATATTTATTATTAATTCTTTTAATATTAACATTAAATATAACAAATATTTCAAATACTATTTTAAATGGTGTTTTAATTATTAATAATTTTACACAATTTATTAAAAGTATTTTAATATTATCAACAATTACTTGTTTTTTAATCCAACAAAAATATTTAATACAACAAAAAATAAATTCTTATGAAATTCCTATATTAATATTAATATCTTTATTAGGTTTAATGTTATTAGTCTCATCAAATCATTTTATTACTTTATATTTAGCAATTGAATTACAAAGTTTAAGTTTTTATATTTTAACTTCAACTCAAAAAAAATCTATATTATCTATTGAAGCAGGTTTAAAATATTTTATTTTAGGATCTATTGCTTCTGGTTTTATTTTATTTGGTTCTTCTATGATTTATGCTATTACAGGTTCATTAAATTTTAATAATATTTTTTTAATTTTATCAAATATTAATTTTTTAAATAATATTAATATATTAATTAGTTTATCTTATGGATTTATTTTTATTTTAATTGGTATTTTATTTAAAATTGGAGCTTCACCTTTTCATTTTTGGTTACCGGACGTATATGAAGGGGCTCCAAATAATATTTCCAGTTTTTTTGCTATTGTACCTAAAATCGCTTTTATTGCTATTTTAATTCGATTATTATTTGATATTTTTATCAATATTTCTTATTTTTTTGAATTATTTTTTTATATTATCTCATTTTTATCTATGTTGTTAGGTGCTTTATCTGCTTTACAACAGCAAAAAATAAAAAGATTATTAGCTTATAGTTCTATAAGTCATATAGGTTTTCTATTAATAGGATTTACAGCAAATATGTTGAATAATATTCCATTTATTTTATTCTATATTATAATTTATATTATAACAAGTATAAATTTATGGACTTCTTATTTATCATTAAATATTAATCATAAACCAATTAAATATTTAACAGATTTATCAAATATCTATATTATTAATAAATTAATTGCCATTATTTTAATGATTAATATTTTTTCATTAGCAGGTATACCTCCATTAGCTGGATTTTTTTCAAAACTATTTATATTTTTTTCTGCAATTAAAAATAATTATTTTAGTTTAGTTTTTTTTGGTATTATTATAAGTGTTGTAAGTTCTTTTTATTATTTAAAAATAATAAAAATTATTTATTTTGAAAAAATACTACGAAAAATGTATATTTCGAAAATAACTAAAACTCAAAGTATAATATTAACTATTAATACTCAGTTTATTTTATTTTTATTTATTTTTCCTAATGTTATATTAATGAATTTACATAAAATTTATTTATATTTATTAATATAATATTTTGTTTGGATAGCTCAGTTGGTTAGAGTAAAAGACTGAAAATCTTTGTGTCGGTGGTTCAAATCCACCTCCAGACAATTTTATTATTTCAATATGTATCTTTTAAGAATAACTTTTAAATCATTTCAAAAAATTAATCAACTTAAACAAAATTTTATAAAATTAAAAAAATTTAATAAATTTAAAAATGTTCAAATACACGGGATATTTCAAGTAAAAAATAAAAATAAAATTTTTACGGTATTAAGATCCCCTCATGTCAATAAAAAATCACGTGAACATTTTATATATAAAAATTATTTACCAAAAATAGATATTAGATTTAAAAATATTTTTCATTTATTAAATTTTTTAATTTTAATTAAAAAATATTTATCGAAAAATTCTTTAATAAATATTAAAATTATAAAAAAAAATTAAAATTATGCTTATAGCTTAATTGGATAAAGCTTTAGATTGCGGATCTAAAAAATGAAAGTTCAAGTCTTTCTAAGCATATATTTATTTTATTTTTGAAGTATAGCCAAGTGGTAAGGCCTCCGTTTTTGGTACGGATAATCAAAGGTTCGAATCCTTTTACTTCAAAAGGGCCTATAACTCAGTTGGTTAGAGTATACGCCTGATAAGTGTAAAGTCAGTAGTTCAAATCTACTTAGGCCCATCGGAATAATTAGCTCAATTGGTAGAGTATTTCGTTTACACCGAAAATGTTAGCGGTTCAAATCCGTTATTATTCAAACATAATATAATAAAATAATATGTCAACCATTAATCAATTATTTTTAAAAAAACAAAAACGATTAAAAAAAAAAAAAAATAAAAAGTCCAGCTTTAAAATATTCCCCACAACGCAAAGGTATTTGTTTAAAAGTTTATAAAACAACACCTAAAAAACCTAATTCTGCAATGCGTAAAGTTGCAAAAGTACATTTATCTAGTAGATATACAATAATTACATATATACCCGGTATTGGTCATAATTTACAAGAACATTCTATTGTATTGGTTCGGGGTGGTAGGGTTAAAGATTTACCAGGTGTAAAATATCATACGGTTCGTGGTAAATATGACTTATTAGGAATTTATTCTAGAAAAACATCAAGATCAAAATATGGAACTAAAATACGAAGAGTATAAAATAAAAAAATTATTTATAAATATGTTATTAAAAAAAGGTAAAAAAACTTATTCTGAAAACATATTTAAAAAAATTTTAATTAATTTAAAAAAAATAACAAAACAAAAACCGAATTTTATCTTATTTAAAGCAATTGACAACTTATTACCAAAATTAAAAACAATAAGTATTCCTAATAAAAAAAGAAAAAAACTAAAACAAAAAAGAGATAGATATTTTTTAATGTTATTAAATGAAGATAAACAAATTAAAAAATCAATTTCATGGTTACTTTTAAATTCAAAATTAAAAACAATACAACATGAAATTATTAAAACTTCAAAAAATAAAAGTAAAACAATTAATACTAAAAAACAATATTATAAAAATATTAAAAAATTAAAATTTAATCTTATTTTTGATTAAATTCACATATTATTTATCATTAAATAATTAATTATTACAAATTATTAAATTCTTATGAAAAGTTATTATTATATTAATAAAAAAAACTTGCAAATTGAAACAACAACGGATTTAAATAAATTAAATAACAATTTAAATTTTTTAAAAAATATTACAAAAAATATAAAAAATACACAAAAACACCCTTATCATCTAGTAGATCCAAGTCCATGGCCTTTTGTTATATCATTTGGATTATTTTTTTTAACTTTTGGAAGTGCTATGTATTTTCACGGTTATATAGGTAGTACCTTTTTAATTTTAACAGGCCTTTTAATAGTTATTTTAACTATGTATACTTGGTTCCGTGATATTGTCAGAGAAGCTGTATATGAAGGTCAACATACTAAACAAGTACAATTAGGTTTACGAAATGGAATGCTTTTATTTATTTTAAGTGAATTATTATTTTTTATTAGTTTTTTTTGGGCTTTTTTCCACTCAGCGTTAGCACCGACACCTGAAATTGGATCCTTATGGCCTCCTTTAGGTATTGAAACTGTTAATCCATGGGGAATACCTTTATTAAATACTATAATTTTATTATCATCAGGTGCTACAATTACATGGGCACATCATGCTATTGTTCTTGGTGATAGAAAAAATGCTATTTTTAGTTTAATTATTACAATTTTATTAGCGTTTTTTTTTACCTTAATTCAAGCTTATGAGTATATTGAAAGTTCATTCTCAATATCTGATAGTATTTATGGTACAACTTTTTTTTTATTAACAGGCTTTCACGGTATACATGTTATTGTAGGAACTATTTTTATAATAGTAAGTACTATTCGATTAATTAATCATCATTTTACAAAACAACATCATTTCGGTTTTGAAGCTGCAGCATGGTATTGGCATTTTGTTGATGTTGTGTGGTTATTTTTATTTGTCGCTGTATATTGGTGGGGTGGGAATTAATAAATTTTATGTTTAGTCCTTTAGAGCAATTTGAAATTTTACCTATTTTTTTTTTCCCTTTTGCATTTACTAATGCTTCTTTAATTTTATTAATAGGTTTAATATATTTATGTACATATATATATATAAAAACTAAATTTATTCCAACACGTTTTCAACAAATTTTTGAAATAATTTTTAATATTACTATTGAATTAACTTATTCTAATATAGGAAAAATGGGTAAGCATTTTATTTCATTAATATTTGGAGTTTTTTTTTTTATTTTAATATGTAACTTAATTGGAATGGTTCCTTATAGTTTTACAGTGACGAGTCATTTAATTATTACTTTTAGTTTAGCTTTAACAGTTTATCTTGGTTTTAATTTTATTGGAATTAAAAAACATAAATTAAATTTTTTAAATTTATTATTACCTAGTGGTGCAAGTATTGCATTAGTTCCTATTTTAATTCCTATTGAATTAGTTTCTTATATTTTTCGTGTAATTAGTTTACCTGTACGACTATTTGCCAATATGATGGCAGGTCATACTTTATTAAAAGTAATTGCAGGTTTTGCTTGGACAATGTTAAATGTAAATAGTTTTATTTTTTTTGCTCATTTTGTACCTTTAATTATTATTGTTTTATTAGTAGGTTTAGAAATTGCAGTAGCTTTAATTCAAGCATATGTCTTTACGATTTTAACTTGTATGTATATAAACGATGCTTTAAATTTACATTAATAATATAATAAGGAAAAATAGCTTAGTTGGTTAGAGTAATAGCTTGTCACGCTATAAGTCGCGGGTTCGAGTCCCGTTTTTTCCGTTAATTATATTAAAATTATTTATAAATATGTTATTAAATTATTCCAATATTTTTTTATTTTTAATATTAAGTTTTTTTTTATCAATTTTAATTTTCATTTTATCTTTTTCTTTAATTAAACAAAAAGACGATTTAGAAAAGTTAACAGCTTATGAATGTGGATTTAATCCTTATGATGATGCTAGAAAAATTTTTGATGTAAAATTTTATCTAGTAGCTATTCTTTTTATCATTTTTGATTTAGAAGCTGTTTTTATTTTTCCTTGGGTTTTAACTTTAAGTTCAAATTTTTCATGGGGTTTTTGGACAATGATTGAATTTTTAATTGAATTAATTATAGGTTTTATTTATATTTGGTGTAGTGATGCTTTAGAATGGTAAAAATAAATAAAATTTATCAATTTTTATCAAATTATTTTAAAAATTATTTATAATACTTTATAAAAATAAAATATTTTATAAAATCTATTATTTAAGATATTTTAAATAAAAAAAAATTGATAATACATTTATGTTATTACAAGCTTCTAAATTTTTAGGTGCAGGATTAGCCACCTTGGGATTAATCGGTGCCGGTATTGGTATTGGTAATGTTTTTGGTTCTTTAATTATAGGTATTTCAAGAAATCCTTCTTTACAACAAGAATTAATGAGAACCGCTATTTTAGGTTTTGCATTAACTGAAGCAATCGCTTTATTCTGTTTAATGATGGCATTTTTGATTTTATTTGCTTTTTAATTTATCTTACATTTTATAAAATATAATAAATTTATTTTATTATATGCTATTCTTTATATTTAAAAATAAATGTAGAGAATAATATATAGAATATTTATGATCAATAAATATTTATATTTATTTCTTATGAAAATATTAAACAATTTTAGTCAATATTTATTACAAATTTTACCTATAATAAATTATACAATATATAAAAACGAATTATGTATAAATATTTCTACTAATAAATTAATTCCGATCTTATTTTTTTTTAAAAATCATACCAATAGTCAATTTAAAATATTATCGGAAATTTGTGCTGTAGATTATATTAATAAAGAAAAACGTTTTGAACTTGTTTATAACTTGTTAAGTATTCGTTTTAATAGTCGTTTAAAAATTAAAATTCTAACTAACGAACTACAACCAATCGATTCAATTATAACAATATATAAATCTGCTAATTGGTGTGAAAGAGAAATTTGGGATATGTTTGGTATTTTTTTTGTCAATCATCCAGATTTGCGGAGAATTTTAACTGATTATGGTTTTGAAGGATATCCTTTACGAAAAGATTTTCCTTTAAGTGGTTTTTTAGAAGTTTTTTATAATGAATTAAAAAAAAGAGTAGTTTATGAACCGATTAATTTATCTCAACAATATAGATTATTTGAATTTACTAACCCATGGGATAAAAAAATCAATATTTAATACTTTTTAATTATTTTTGTTTTTAGGTTAAATTTTATTTCAGATTTATGAGATGGAATAAAAAATCGTTATTTACAGTTATTAATAATCATTTAATTGATTATCCTACACCAGTTAATTTAAATTATTTTTATGGATTTGGTTCATTAGCAGGTATTATGTTAGTTGTACAAATTTTAACTGGTATTTTTTTAGCAATGCATTACACACCACATATTGATTTAGCTTTTAACAGTATTGAACACATTATGAGAGATGTTAATTATGGTTGGTTAATTCGATATACTCATGCCAATGGTGCTTCTTTTTTTTTTATTGTTGTTTATATACATATTTTTAGAGGTTTATATTACGGTTCGTATATTACACCGCGAGAAGCTTTGTGGTGTTCGGGTGTTATTATTTTTATTTTAATGATGGCAACTGCATTTATGGGTTATGTTTTACCTTGGGGTCAAATGAGTTTTTGGGGTGCAACTGTTATTACGAATTTATTTTCAGCAATACCTTTAATAGGTAAAAATATTGTTGATTGGTTATGGGGCGGATTTGCTGTTGATAATCCCACATTAAATCGTTTTTTTAGTTTACATTTTACTTTTCCTTTTTTAATTATTGGTGCTGTTTTAATTCATTTAATTTTATTACATGAAGTTGGTTCAAATAATCCATTAGGTATTATTTTAAAAACTGAAAATATTTCATTTTATCCGTATTTTTATACAAAAGATCTATTTGGTTTAATCGTATTATTTTTAATATTTTTTATTTTTGTTTTTTATTATCCCAATACTTTAGGTCATCCAGATAATTATATTGAAGCAAATCCAATGAAAACCCCTTTACATATTGTTCCTGAATGGTATTTTTTACCTTTTTATGCAATTTTACGATCTATCCCTAACAAAATTGGAGGTGTAATTGCTATGTTTGGTTCTTTACTTATTTTATTAACAATTCCTTTCACAAATTCATCAGAAATTAGAAGTACAACTTTTAGACCTATTTTTAAAATTTGTTATTGGTTATTAGTTATAGCTTTTTTTTTATTAGGTTGGGTAGGGCAATGTCCTGTTGAATACCCTTTTACTGAAATTGGTGTCATAAGTATGATTTATTATTTCTTTTTTTTTATTGTAATTATACCTTTTTTAGGTAGATTTGAAATTTATTTAATTCGTTATAATAAAAATATAAAATAAAAATATATTTTTATTTCAATAATACAAATCATTATGTTGTTAATACTTATAAATTTATTTAAAATAATAATATATAAAATTCAAAAATTTTCAAAAACAGAAAAATATAAATATTTAAGTTATAAAATAAAATATTATATGAAAATTATGGCTGCTATATATCTATCTATTAGATTTTTGCCTTTTTTCGTCGATTTATATCTCTTTTTTGTCGATTTATATATTTTTTCTCAGTCGTTCGAAGAAATTATCATTTATATTGAGGATCTTGAAGATTTTATTTTATTCTTTGTGTGTATCTATATTTTACGCAAAAAAATTTAAATTAAAAACATCTTTTTAACATATTTTAAATTAAATTAAATTTCTCTTTGAAAAATTTAATTTTATAACAAGTAAAATAAAAATTATTAAAAAATCAATGGTTTAAGGGATTAAACAAAATCTTATTAGTATACTTTTGTTATACATTTCAAAATTTATTACAATATATGTTATTATTATAATATATATTTTTTCAAAAATATGATTATTTTAAAAATAATTCAATCAATAATTCTTATATTCAAAATTTATCGATATTTAAAAAAAAAAAACTTATTATCTATTTACTTATTTTGTATGTATTTTTTTCTACCCTTTGACTTAACCTTCTTAGATGATGAAGATAATATTGATCAAGATGAAATAGAAAAAAAAAAGAAATCCATAGAACAAACATCAAATAATAAGGATTTATATAAATATTTAATTGGAGCTTCTTGTATATTATTATTATTTATTTTAATTGTTTATTTTTATAACGGTGATAACCCCCCTTTTATAGATAATGATAGTCAATCAGATAATAATAGTCAATCAGATGATAATAGTATATATAGTCTATCAGAGGAATCAGAAAAGAAAATGCTGGATCAATTTTTTGAAGATACTATTAGTGATTTAGAGAATCCTGCTATTAGAAAACTAATTTTAGAAACGTCCCCTAAAGAAAGTTTTGTTGATGAAGTTCATGAATTACGTAAACAACTAGAAGAATTGGCTAAAAAATAATAATTATGAAATTAAAAAATAAAAAAAAATTAAATTAAGAGGAAAAATTTTTTAATATATCCTCAATTCGATAAAAATATAGAATTTTTAAAAGAAGAGGTATTATTTCAATTAAATGAACATTATTTAATAGGTGAAGAAAAACATGAAGATGAAGGAATTCATATACATTATTTTTTTGAATTAAAGACTTCTATGAATGTAAATTATTTGAATTTAGAATTAGAGAATCAAATATATCATGGAAATTATTAAATAGGAAAGAAAAAAAATTTATTAATTGAATATATAATAAAAGATGGAAATTTTATAACAAATATGAAGTTACCTATAAAAGTGGAAAATTATTAACATCAATAGAACATTTATTTCATAAATGTTCAGAAAAAGGTTTACAAGCAACACGTGGTGGAACAATTATGAAAAATTTAACAGAATTCAATGAATATAATA
>MIQA02010967.1:0-12094 GCA_001887855.2 Sclerospora graminicola | reverse complement strand
TATGTATCTATTCGATCAGCTGTATCGTTAGACCAGCGAATTCAGGAGAAATAAGTTTTATTAAATAGTAATGGTGACAAACTGCTCTACCGGATGCTGTCTCAGTATCTTTATTTCCATATATTTTACTGTTAGCTTTAGCGTATTCTTGTCCGTTGATTATTTAGGGAGTCGTGTGTGACACGCGATCAATCAACGGGTTATAAGGTACGCTGTACCTAGGGTATGGTACAGGGTGTGTGTGACACTTAGTTTAGCCCAGACTAATTACCAACTTATAAATTAGTCTGGCACAGACTATTTCCGAACATCCCTTAATTAATCTGTGCTCATTAATAGTCTGGCACAGACAATTTAAGGTAGCACAGCTCAAAACTCAGGTTCGAAATTAGTCTTGCACAGACTAATTACGGTGGGAGGAGTACATAAACATTTTGTACACTAAACGTAAACAAGATGTTATAGGCTGCTATTGCTCGCATTTTTATGCAAGCCTTAATTGAATTCTGTACAATCACGGCTTTTTCTGCACACCGTTTAAAATTCAAAGTCATTTCGTTAGTGTTGCACGCTAGATGTATTCCATCAGACAACAACCCAAAAACAGCATTTCGCCCATGCTAGCGATAAGCCAAGTACGAATAAGCCATCGTTGAGGGTCAACTGTGACATTTCCGATGCGAAGGTCATTGTTGTTTAAGCAAAGAATCAGGCTAGAGCAAGCATGTTGAGACGATCTTAAGGATTTGACCCCTAACCCTTTGATATGCTGCTTGCCCACTTGTCATGCGTGTGAATATTCGCCAGAAATAAATCTAACCAAGCATCATCACTAGCTTCATGACAGCGCGTGCGTTAAGTTTTGAGCCAAAGGTCTGCTGCTCAGAGCTCATTTTACCACGTAGAGATGCTGTCCGCGTACTGTTAAATTGATAACCGAAAAGATCACGCAATTGCGCTACAAGATGCCTGCAAAACAGTTTGGCATTAAATTCCCGCAGCAAAATCAGGACTAAAATGAAGAGTGTTAGCTTAGGAAGTCAATGATATCGAAAGCATTGCACACGTACAAAAAAAAGCGATAATTGTCTGCACGTTAATCAAATTGTAGATTCTGGGGGTCTGCATCTGTAAAAGATGGTTTTGCCTGCACATTGCGCGTTGAGCAAGTTGACGGTGCTCGCGAATCACACAACACCGAATAACTCGAGACGACTGTAATTTGAAAAGGCATTGTTTGTCAGTCTATCCTTCCGTACGTAATGCGCTTGCTTTGCTGAATACTTGGCTAGCAGCCAAATAGTGTTCCGAATAAACGAGTCTACCAAACCCCTACCCGCGATGTTGCCTCCCTCAAATATCCTGCAACTTGAAACTCTTCAATTTAGCAAGTACAAAGTAATTATCTATCTTGTTACCTGTTTGTTTAATTTAATGATACAGGCTGATGAGATTGCGGCGCATTTTATTCCCCGGCTTCAAAAAATCTTGAAATGTGCTGGAGGATGTAAAATTCTTTACAAAGCGTGACGTGACACACAAACGAACAGATATACCTGTTGCGTCGTGTCGCCACACAGGCTGCTTTGTTCCACGTTTCTGCTCTGGCCTTCAGTTCCAGTTCTCCCCAGCAGCACAAACAGAGCCGAAGAGAGAAGAAGCCGACAGGGCAGAGAGACTGCTAAGTTGGCCAGGACGTTCATGGATCTCTCAATGATACTCAGCCCCGCTCTTGAGGAAGAGGAGCGGGTCCCCCTTCCTCGCGAATCTGATCAGACATGGAGTACTGACGAGCTCCAGTGCGCGGTCGCAATACTTCAAGACTTTCAACAGCCATGCGCCGAGTCGCCTAAAAACGCGCAATATGATACGTTTGACAGAGATTACGCCATGTACAACACAAAGCAGGCACGCGAGGGTGATAATAACGTTTCTGATGGAGCCATCGCTCTTGTAGACGATGACATTCACACGGCAGTAGGCCATAAAATGGAAGACAAAACAAAACATGAACAGTGTCAAACCTTTTCTTCTACCGACACTTTGTCTAAATTGGACCTGCTGGTTCAAGCCGACGCCATTATCGACCATCATCGCTCGTCATCCCCCAAGGACGACACATACAAGTCGCAACATTTGCGCAGTGGAGTGTGGTCTCGCGCTGAAGAGGAGTACGCTGCGGCACTTGTGCAATATTTCCTTGAAGGGCTACTGGACTTACCAGAGGGCATGACGCTCCGCAAATTTGTTGCCGACAAATTGCGCTGCAACCGTCGTCGTGTTTCGATGAAGTTAGGCACAGGATCGTTGGCAGGTCGAAGGATTCCAAAGAAAGTTGGGGCCTCGGTATTTGTTAGAGCCGACCCTCCTCCCAGTCAAGAGCAGCGCCAGAATATTGAGCAGGTCTTAGAGGAACTGCGGGTTGCCAACTTTAACTCCGGATCATGGAACGGCGGTCACTACGGCGACGAGGATGTAGGTCATAATAGTCAACAGCAGCGTGAACTGTTCAAGCTTTATGAAGGTGCTCAAGATGATGATGATCTTCGTTCTCATCGCAACTTAACGCATCACGACCGCAAAAGGAAGCCAAGGCCTGTACACGGAAAGCCCACAATCATTCGCACAGGTTTCGAGTCCCCTGAAGAAGAAGAGTTTGTCACCACGATGTTCGAGTGCTTCATGGAAGGGTCGCTGGATCTACCCGAAGGCACGAGGCTCGTGCATTACTTATGCCAACAATTGCGTTGCACGCCAATGCAGCTATCTATGAAATTAGCGCCACGGCGCATGGGTGAATGTAAGTTTCCGGACAACGTTGGCTCTATTAGATACGTTTCCAAGGCTGCTGGATGTACTTCTGATAATTCAGATGGCGATATCTCGGAAGAGCTTTTTGAAGTCGAAAGTCGTATAACTGAGCTGCGTCTGGCTTATGAGGAAGCACAGAAGAGTGATCCTCTGATACCGGTTGAGACGCTTGTAAAACGGGAGCGTAAAACTAGCACGGCTAGTATATCAAGTATGGGAAGCGCCAGTGTAGCCAGCACGCCGAGTGTGAGCCCGATGCAGCGCTCCTTTCGGCGCAGTGGTCCATGGTCTCATGATGAAGAGGTGTACGCAGCGGCTCTTATTGACTACTTCTTTAAAGGGGTGCTGGAGATCGCTGAAGGTACGACACTTCGGGCTTTTTTGTCGTCGCGACTATGCTGCAATCCCATGCGCATCTCGAAGAAGCTTGCTAGTGAGTGCATTGCCGAAATACGCATCCCGAAAAAGTTAGGGAGCTCCACCTACGTGCACAATGGTGAAGTGACTAGAGAGGAGCAATTTGAGGCAGAAGAGAAGTTACGCGAACTACAGCGAGCTTACATGGAATCAAGTTATGTGAAAAAAAGTGGCGTGCTAGGCTCGAAACGTCTACGTCAAGCTCGCGGTCCTCGCCTTCTATCGCTGGATATCACTATTGGTTCGGACTCAAATGCTACGGAATCAGGGTTGAAGAGTGATTCATTCTCTGCTGGTTCGATTGGTACCAATGACAAAAGCCCCACAAAGAGTCAAAAGACTGCAAAGGCTCATGCAGCAGCCCAGGAAGAGCGACGGCAATGTTTTGACGTACCGCACACTGGTCCCGCGCTGGTAATACCGGCACCATTGAAGCAACAAATAGCATAAGCCCGCAGATTACCACGTTATATCCCGTGGTTAGTTGCAATTGTTCATGTACACCGACCGTTTGTACACTTCGATCAAGTGGAATCTGTTTGTAATATCTCTCAAAGTAGACAAAATTATAAATTGGAGAAACTACTAGTTAATGAGAAATCCATACATACAGCTGTTATTAGTAGTAGTTAACGTTACAGAAGTTTTAATGTGTTCATATGTCGTAGATTGGATCGATATTAGATATTAGTCGAATATTTACTGTACTAACATTGTTAAGTGAAAAATGCGCTACATGCGCAATATTTGTAGGGATCTCACGATGAATTAGTTCAACAACGTGCGTTCCCCATTCTTGCATTCACATTTTCTCCTAGTACTGGGAATCTCATCAGTAGAAGACCTATTCTTAAGTTAAAAACAGTCTTAAAATCAAATATGATCAACCTGTAGGTAACTCTGATGAGCAATCTCAAAACTCAAAAACGGATCACCTTGTCGCAGTTATAACACAAACCCAGACAGTAGCTCTAAAATATGATCCTATAAGCACTGGAGCGCATGTGTAGCAAAAGATCTAGATATTTTTTGTCAATTGGTAAAAATAAGCTGATCATGCGCTGACTGAAAATGCGAGGCGGGGCACAGCATCACAAAAAATGACAAATGCTTGGAAAGCAAATACAATTTCAACTCACAAATAATTTACAAATTTTCAAGAGCCAAGGTTCCAACCGTTTTCCATAGCTTTTGCTATTTTCATAGTCTGGGAATTTTTACAAATACGGTTATTTGCACGTCACACCCGATTCTTGGATCTCTTGTACTATGCGAAAAAAACAAAATGCTATTTGAGAAAGCTGGGAACCAGTGTAAGATTGCGAGAACTGTATGACTCAAAACCTATAGACCAATGTCAGTTAAATCAAATTGTCTTGTTCAAGAGGTGCGCGCGCTGTCAAGTGAGATTTTTACAATATATTTTTTACTATCGTCTGTCGTGTCGCATGGATGAATTTCACTTTTCTATTGTCACGTCAATTACATGGGTTTAAAAAAATGCGCCAAGCTGTACTTATTTTTATACGCTTGTCTCGTACGAAGGAAGCTTCGCGTCTATCAGCAAGCCGCTGAAGCTTTAGCAAAAGGTAATTAATGGGTAAGGCTATTTTTGCCTTGAAACCTTCCACGATCACTAGCAAAGTTAGCATAACTTAATGCAAAATCAAGGGTGCTCTATTGTTACTAAATACCGGTACGCCGTACGTCCAGCTAAATGCAACATCAATTTTCATATTTTTGTTGAGTGCGCACAAATTGGCACGCATGGCCAAAATGGAGATATGTCATGTCGGCACAATAACAATTAAAGTCACGGCAAAAAATGTTTTTAATTGAGTTTCACCACGACCTGAAAATTGACCTCCTGCTGAGCACTGGTTTTATTGTTTGCCATCGTAAAACAAAAAGTATACGCTGAACAGGAACACACCGACCATCATCGAAAACGCAGAGGCGTAGTATGGGTATGCCGCCGGGATAAAACGCTCGTATTCGTCGTGTTTAAATGGGCGCAACGAAACTTGCGTCGTAGTGAAAATCGTAGAAAGTCCCAGACGACGGTAGAGAACACGAAACAAAAAGATACCATAAACATCAGGCGCCTGGAAAGTCGCGGAGAAATGACCTTGGTTATCGTGACTGAGCGTCGTACGAACGTAAGGGTCCAACATGACGAATTCTAGCTGTACATCATCGGCCTTGTACGGTACCCACTTTCCGTCTTTAAGCTCATGCAATTCCAGGGAGTAAGTAAGATTATCCTTCACACGGTATACAAGTGAGTCACGCGCCACTTCGGCATCAGGGTATAACGTGATCGGCTGGTCACCACGCTTCGCGTCACTAAGCATTTTAGCAGGTTGTGACCCATCTTCACGGTGGTGTAAAACGTTTCTCATGCGTAGCACTCCACTTTCTTGAAAACCCCACTTAGTCACAGCGTCGACAAACTCAGCGTTAGCGAACTCCTCATTGTCAAAGTATTTGTTACTAAAGAGGTCGAGCGAACCAGCAAAGACAAGGCGGGCGTTGTTACGACTTTGAACAGCAGTAACGAGACCGATCTGTTTCCCGAAAAGTAGGCCATTGGACACTTCCTTGTTCGTGATGGGCTTAACCGGGTTGGCTGAGTATGCGCTGGTCGGGGCCATGAGTACGTGGAAGGCCAAAAAATTGCTAGACTCAAGCGACATGCCTACACCGGAAAAGGCGACAGGTTTGGGCTTGGAGGCCAACGATCCTACTACACGTTCTGAAGCCACGAAGTCCTTCGCGGCAATCACCGAGTTGTATATGTCATCGTCATCAGTAACAGGGTTAACGTGGTCCAGAACCATGGTGCCTTTTCGATCAATCTCGACACCGCACTCGAGTGCAAACTCGCGCTGAACTTTCGTTAATTTCCTGCTCGCAGCGAGCAGCACATTTCCGCCGCTCTCCACGAAATTAAGCAGGTCCGACTTGCGTAAAGAACCCAGCGCCTTTTGTGGAGTAAATAGTACAAGATTCTCGTATAACCGCTCCCCAAAACGCTCAAGCTCCAGCGATTCCTTTTCACCAGTAAAAAAGCTCACTTCATGACCTCGGGCTACAAATAAATAAGTAGGGAGTAAGTATATAACTAAAATGGTTCATCGTAAACGCGATCTAAACGTACCTTCAAGTAGCTGAAAGAACTTGGAGTGCGTTTTTCTAAGTAGTGGGGATTCCAACACCACAGCAATGCGGTCGGCGTGCGCCACGGCTAGTGTTAGCGCTAAGAATGACGCGAATAGGATGGAATGCAAAGCCATCAGTGATCTTGAAAAGTGCCGCGTGTCGTGTCTTTTTAGCCCCCCACTGTCACATTATCCTGTGCAGCTGATTGGTCAAAGACGTCCAATCAATTCGTAGCAATTTCCTGCTTTGATCTGTGAACAAGATATAGATTCCTGAAGTATATTTGATTGCAGAATAGGCGACTCACCTAAAAGTTGCACTGTAAAAAGACGCAACAAAAATGAAGGAGCTTGAGGTATGTCGCTACTTTTTTACCCTACTAATGACTCTCAATATCTCGGCAATGCTTTAGGACTACCAAGAACCTTCAGATGTTAAGGACTTTGTGGCCGAGGTGGGAGTGGACCCTGCCTCCGGACTCTCTCGAGACGACGCGATGACGCGCCGCGCACTATACGGCGCCAACCGTGTTACGCCGCCTGTCAACTGTCCGTCATGGGTCTGCTGTTTACTTCCATGTCTTATTCGCACGGCGTCCATGCAGGCATACGAGAATGCGCTACCCCGCGAGGCGACGGTGCGTCGTCGAGTAGCTTTGACGAAGGGTGAGTCGGTCACTCGATGTATACGCATGGACGCTATGAGTCTTGTGTACGGAGATGTGGTAGAGCTAAAAGCTGGCGATGTGGCAGGCGCTGATTTGCGCGTTATCGAATGCTCGGTCGACTGCATGGTTGACCAGTCGTCGCTTCAAGGCGATTGCGGTAATGATGAAGAAGTAAACAAAAAGCACATCAAGACTGGCAGTTCACCGTTATATGGCCAACAGAGTCCACTGCATTCTGACAACATTATCCTGATGACGACAACTGTGGTGCAAGGCACGGCTGTTGCTGTGGTGGTGTCTACAGGAAATCACACGTTGTGGGGACGCATGCTCAAACAGCACAAGTGGCCACCACCCTCCGCTTTGCTACGAAAGAAAAAGACGGGCGAAGAAGAACAAAAGAGTTTAATTGTTTAAAGTCCCTGTGAAGAATTCAGTATCATTTATGCACTGAAATTATAGCCATATACCGAGTGAATGGAAGTGATGCATAATTGTCCAGCAATTTAGCGTCGTCTTCCTCTGGGGGGAGGAGAAGCAGGAGCTCCGCCCGCAGGCGCAGCGCCACCATCGCCACCGATTAGACTCATCACGACAATAGGAAGGATGATGTACCACTGCATTATGCAAGTGCAAGAATAATATGAGATATAATACAGTAGACAACACAGATAAAACTTAGACGTACGTATTTGCGAAGAAACGACTGATTTTGTTCTTCGGGCTCGTCGTTGCCATCTTCGCTTTTGACAGGCGTAACGCCTTGAGGAGCACGATCGTTCTTCACAACAACGATTTTGGGGGGTCTGTCGTATTGAGCACCAGCTTAGAGCCACAAGTTACATAAAAAAAAAGTATGACAAGCACTTACGCAGGTCCGGTCTGTGCAGTTAAGACCGTGCCGAATGAGTTGAATCTCACATCTTTAAGACTCTGTTTGCGATACCTATTACATGTGTCAGGATCCACGTATGGCGTAAGATACTCAATAGCAACAAGTTTGCCGCTGTCCGTTAAGTGGAGAGCAAAATCCTCGCGCAGGCGCGTGGCTGCTAGCATGCACATGGGCACGGACGTCATTACGAAGGGCGAGCTCGAGTCAGTCGGGTCTGCCTTAGCGCGTACGGTGTAGTAACCGCCCATACTTAACAACGTCTCTAGCTTCTCCACTTCGTCAACGTTAAGCATTGGCAACGCTGAGAACGAGACCATAGGCTTTGGGAATGACGAATTTGCCACTATGTCCATGACTCCACGTGGCGTAAAAGGCAGATCTGCGGCCAGTTGATGTTCAATTTCAAACGTATCATGGTCCCTGAGGGCTGAAAAAACGCGCTCGTCTACAAAACCATCACTGAATTCCTCAACGAGTCTGGTAAAGAGCGCAAAGGGTAATAAGTCTACGTCAGTAAAGCAACCCAATTGTAGAATAATAGAAAAAACATACTCGACGTTATCCACCTCGTGAGGGTCAGCGAAGGTAAATGTCGCTAACAGCGCCGTCGCGACAAGCACGAGTAAAACTTTCTTCGCTTTCATTTTAGGGCAAGTCGATAAGTCGATACAAAATTTAGGTACTACTACTCCCCCCACCGTAATTAGTCTCTGTGCAAAAATAATCTGTGCTCGGAATTAGTCTAGCACAGACTAATTTAGGTGAAGAAAAATTAGTGACCTCCTAATTAGTCTGGCACAGTTGCTCCCTGTACCATAACGTAGGTACAACGTACCGTAAAGAATGATGTCAAAAACAGGCAGAGCAATATTTAAGGCGGGGGCTTCCTGCAAATCGATCCCGCTGATATCAATGGTTTTGAAGACGCTCTTGCTGAAATAGAAGATATCGTAAGAAAGACTGATACTGGTCAAGAAAAACTAGCTGATGCATACCATTATATTTTTGAACACTTTTTCAACTTGATTTTTTATAAATCTTTGATAACCAGCTATAAAATCGTACCAATATAGATTTAGGCAGCTTCTACAGCTGTGACTAGTCAAGAACTGACTCGGAATTATAGAAGTTATTATTACTTGGCAGCCTATCATCAATCTTTTTAAATAAGTCCGTATTGGGAATAATCTTTTTTTTCTTTTATAATTTAGATTTTAGATCACCCGGGCGCAATTTGTTTCAACTATAGGTAGAACACGACTAGTTCATCCGACTTCAAAGTTTTATTTTTAAGATGAAAAAGACCATATTGCTTATGCATGTTGGTTGCCCTCGGTTAGCTGGATTACTTGGATACCAGCCAGCTACCTATTGTCAAATAAGGAGCATATAATAATTCGTTTTTCCAATTATTTTTTTCTTCTTGCTTATACATGTAGAATAGAAATTCACCTAAGATCGATTATTAAACTAGCTGATCCCAAAAGCAGAATTACCTTGTAAAAAAACCTACCCAGTAGAAACTACACCAAAGCTCAATTGGTTTCGTCAAATGTCCAAAATAGAATCAGCAATGACCAAAAATTTTCGACACCTTTTTATAAACGATATAAACCATCACAAACGGTTCTCAAAGGGTTTAGCTTTCATTACAGTCTAATGAAGGCATTTCTACATATACCGGTATTGAGATTTGTGAAGAAGAATTATGTAGGAGAGTGATGACGAAGAAAGCGCTGCAGAAGGAGATCAGGCATCGAGAGCGCGAAGAGCTACGTCAGGTCTAAAAGCTCAAATTGCACAGGAAATGGTGATATAATTATTAGTATTGCTTTGCTGCTATTCCTATGTGTTCTAGCGGCCCATGCACTTAATGGACTGTCGGACTTGGCGTTTGAAAAAAGAAGGTGATCTTTGCAGCGTTTTTCAAGCCGAGAAATTTGGCTTTGTCGGATCCAGAAAGTTTTTATCGGACGTGCACAAATTTAACGACAATCAAGAAGGAGCTTATGCGTTCCCTGTCGAGGATTCCTCATCACCCATGGAAAAAAATTGTACCTGTCCGATGCTAAGTAGCACCGAGTTTGCAAGCTTGAGCCTCGAAAAGATTGCGTACGCCATTGCAGCAGACCAGGTGGGGATTTAACAGAGTCTGGCAACTTTACAGTGCATGTAAATCGTTACACCAATGCTTCGAGTCATCTCGTCGATGCCATTTTGGGTGTGCCGTCATTTGCTTCTGCTATTGTAAAGGGGGAGACAAGCTCTTTTCCATCGTTGATATCGTTCGTGAATGATGCCGAGTTTGGAAAGCGCAACCTTGTGGGTGCAGTGCTAGCTGGATGTGATGGTAGTTATACGTCAAAATTGACGTACAATAGTTATGACGAGTTTTCGCTCCTGGATATCGACGCTGTCGCGTGGGCTGCTCAGATGCTCGCTGAAAGTGTCTTTACGCTGGCTTCCAAGAATGCGACGTCAGATCGAATGAAAACGATTCAAGTGGAGAAATCAACCGTCCAGTCCATGATAGCATGCATAACGTCGGATTGGAGCTGTGTTCTCATGCAAAATTACTCACAGTACATGAAAACGTCCTTGATTGAATACCTGGACCTCCTGGAGTCGGCATATCCAACGTACCGATCCCAGCGACCTTGTATCCTGGTCCAATTACCATCGGTGGGTCCATGTTGATTCAGAAAAAGAAAGATCAGTCGCTTTTCGTGCTCTTTAGTGAGTCCTGGTCCGACAAGGCAACTATGTTGTACGTCTCTTTCCCAAAGCTTACGAGTTGTTTACTCGCGCCTTTCTGGCCTCTGCGATGGTACCGAATGCTACTGTAAAAACGGCTGCTACGTGTGCAAAAACGCAAGACTGAAATGATGGTGGCAAAGGAATGGAGTGTGTCTATCCTGGTATCTGTGCTACCAAGAGCACGTTTCATCACGAAGCCAGTTCACCAGGAACTGAACGAACTCCAACGGCTTTGCAGTATACAATCGTCAGCTCGTCCATGTTTATTTGGACGGAACTGCAGTGGGCTGCGGATATTGGCAGCTACTCGTTTCCTGACCCTGGCGCTTGGATTGTATGGATTACACTTGTCATTGGCTTGGCTATAACAGCCCTAGGTGCTGGTGCATCGGTGATGATCCTCAAAAGCGTGCAAAAGATGAAGCTCATGTAAGCAGTTTGGTCTTTCTTCTTAAGCTTTCACTAGTGTTAACTTTCAGTTCGATCGACTACGATCCAATAAAGATGCCGCACAAAGCGATATCAAATACACATGCTTTTTTAAATAAAATAGTTTATAGGAGGTACTATTTGTAGCAGGTTTGACGAATAATTTTGGTCATTGCTGATTCTATTTTGGACATTTGACGAAACCAATTGAGCTTTGGTGTATATTGCTGCATTTTTGCTTTATGATTGACGAGTATAATAATTTTGCTATACAAATTAATTTTGCTGTACAAATTAATTTTGCTGGACCCAAAATCCCAAGTAATTTAGGATTAAAAACTTACAGAAACTCCATTATATGGATCTATTCGATCAACTGTATCGTTAGAGCAGCGACTTCAGGAGCAAGAAGTTTTATTAAAACGTCTAGTAATGGCGGAAAACCCCTCTACCGAATATTGTCTCAGTATCTTTATTTCCATATTTACTGTTAGCTTTGGCGCATTGCAGTCGTGTGAGGCACTCTACGGTACGTTGTACCCACGTTATGGTAATGGGTGTGTGTCAGACACTTAGTTACCAACTTATAAATTTGTCTGGCACAGACTATGGGCCTGTTCGGCAACGCCCAATTTGCGATTTTCTGTACCTTTTCTTAACCCAATGTCGATATGCTATTTTGTCAAAAATTGCGAAGTGTTCGGCACGCGATATTTGGGTCCAGAAATGCTATTTGAAAAATCGCCGAATTCGGCGATTTTAAAACGCAATGCCGATGTTGGAGGGGTAGCCCTTGACACTGCATCTTTTTAGTCACCATAAAATAAAATTTTGTTAATTAATCCTATGGTCTACATACGGTACATGTATAAATCACTCTTTTCATCTTCATCGGAGCGTACACCAGCGAGTAGAGAGCAATATTAAACACACCGAGCGAGGCTACCATTGGATTG
>MIQA02010966.1:0-12848 GCA_001887855.2 Sclerospora graminicola | reverse complement strand
TTACGCCATTAGAAATCGCGTGCGAGGGAAGCATACATCTTCTCTCGAACTTGTTGCCGCGAAATCGGTGCATCATGGTACTCAAACAATATTTGATGTTTGAGATCATCGTCGTTTGGAACGACGATGCGACTAACATCATCTTGGTCTGTGCTATAAAGCAACAGACCATCGTGCAATCGATAACGATGCACGCAAGCGCGAAGAAACTCTGGAAGTTCATGCGGACAGAAATGGAAGGAAAAACACAAATTCCTTTCAGAAAGGTGAATTAGTGTTGTTATCTACAACTAATTTGCCTACACATGCAATCAGCAACTTCCCTACACGGAAGTTGCTCCCTAAGTTCATTGGACCTTTCAAGGTCCAAAGTGTTAAGGGGAATGCCTATACTTTAGACATTCCCGCGGCCTTGCGCCTTCACCCAACGTTTTACGTTGGGAGTCTCAAGCCGTACCGATCGTCTACGTCTTCGGACGAGACGCATCGCCACGGCGAATGCCGTGCTTCTTCAAGTCTCCCAAGAGAGACTTGTAATCGGTCTCCAACCGATTGTGAGAAGTCTGGAGAGTTTCCATCTCCGACTTTAGTCGATCAATCTTGACCAGCAGAAGATCATTCTTCTGCTGCATTGCGAGATGAGCGCTCAAAATGTCGCGAATTTTGTCGCGATGAGAACAATACGTCCTCATCGAGTGCGCCATATCGGCGCTCAGGCCGTTACAGTGCCTCTCGAGCTTGCGGAGCTGTGAACCATGCTCCGCAACAACAACGCCGAGGGAATTACCAACCCCCGCCGCCCCTGATTGATAATTAGGGGAATACGCGTTATATTCTCGAGCGCTTGCTATCGAAGCGCTCGGTTCCCTATAAGAAGGGGCAGCGTACCGAGTACCTGGTACGCTGGTTGGGATATTCCCAAGAGTTTGACTCTTGGGAACCGATTGAGGTGCTAAGGGCGGATGCCCCTGACCTCCTGCAGGAGTTTGAGAAGGAAACTTCTCCTCAAACTCAAAAGAAGCATCAACACTAGGTGTTGATGGCTGCAAAGCATCGGCACTAGGTGCGGATGCATTATTAGCATCAATGAGGCTTTTAACACTAGCGGGTACCGAGTAACCTCGGTACCCTCGTAGCTCCTTTTTGGTAAGACGAGGAGCTCCCTTGGGACAACAAGTGCAAGTCATGTGAGAAGGAACTCCGCAATAGAGTCCTTCTTTGATGCAGGTAAAATGGATAAACTCCATTTACCTGAGCGTGAGTGCTTTAAGAAGCGCTCGCGGTTTACGTGAATTTTATTCACGTTTTCGTCGGGACCTTTGTTTTAATTTTCAACAAAGACATTCCAACTTTGAGTAAGGGCGTCTTTATCGTCCCTATTCTTGCGCGACCCTTTTGGTTCGTGTAATAACGAGCCTGATAGAAAAGGTCGATAAAGTACCGACGTCTATCGTCGGTACTACGATCAAAGTGAAGATTGCGAAGGTCTTCGCAATCATCAAGCGCGTTGATGTCAAACAACGGGTATTGACAATCGCGCTTGTTGTGCCCACCACTTACGGGCACAAGTGCACATGCTGGGGTCCAAAACCCCACTTTGTACGGAACATGGTGTTCCGTACAACATGGTGAATCAGAAGCAGCGTAAGCCGCTTCTGCGCTTTGTTTCTTGGCAGGTAGAGCACCACCTGCCACCTCAAAGTTGTCGTCGTCACGACCAGACGAGTGTCGAGGACCAGGAGGAGCTTTACGCTCCTCATACCATCGTATAATGGAGTTGTCGCTGTCGTAATCGACGGCGTCAGACTCCACTTCGCCATCACTTAACGGCGAAGCAATTCTAGCGGACTTAAGCTCGCTAAATTCGTTGTCGAGGACGGTGACGTCCTCGCCCTCTTCTTCGGAGTCAGATGACTCTCCCAAGATAGCATTGGGCTTCTTCTTAGCCACCCGCCCTACGGCAGGTGAAGGTGCGGATGATGTTGCATTAGCGACATCTTCCCGCCCTCTTTTAGACACTGCTTCTACAGCGTCTACTACGAGAGACAATGGGTCTCTCGGCTTACTCTTCGACGCTACATTAGTAGCGTCGGCATTCGGTGTTGACACCTCTGCACGTGATGCAGAGGTGGGGGCTGCTTTAGCAGTACTCTTAAGAGCGCCGCCGCGTTCCCGACCATTTAATTTTAATGGTCGTTAATGGGTAATAACAAAGTATCGTTATGACAAACAAGCACCACCATTTGATTGGACAATACTACTTTATATTATTGGCCAACCACCTTGAGTGGGGGGTGATGTAATGGGGTGCCATTACATAAGTGATATTTAAGTTGAAATATCACAGTTTCAATTTCAGATTAATGTCTGAAATGCGATTATTGGATTATTTTATAATCCACCTTGAGAATAGATTCTGATATAATTATCGAATCTAACAAGTAATCTAATGATAAAGATATCATTCAGACCAGCTTTATACTAAATGATGTATGATTAGTTTAGATTTAATTATCTCTAAACCACTCATAATATATTCACTCTTAAACATACCTTTTTCTGAACACGTGGCCTTAGGTTTATATATATTCAATATATATATAGACTTAAGTGATTAATTAATAAATTAATTAGTCTACTCTAGAGTTTATCTTAGGTAAACTAAGGAAGGACCAAATTTACATTTGGTCCTACTCAATTGCACGCTTCCTCACTGCAATTCTTACAGTGTAAGCCAGTTACAGCTAGCCTGTTACAATGGCGATCATGGCCTAATTAGCATCATTCGTTTGCTGGTTCATCTCTCGAGTACGTTTGGCTTTGAAAAGAGCGTCCAGACCGATCTTGATACCGTCCTTGTCGAATACATCAGCAATGTGCTAGTTCGACATAGTTGTTGAGCGGTTTCGCGTCTAACCACGGTCATAGCCTCGACCATGTCCATGTCTACGGTCAGTATCTCCTCGACCTCCATACAGATGGCTTCGGGCTGGACATCGTGGCGTGTCTGTTAGACTAGACTGGACGTCAGGGACAGCGCGGAGAATAAAGTTGGCTGGGAGGATGGTGCCATCCTTCACACAGCCGTTAATGCGATCACGCTACAAGTGATGACAGCGCATAATGTCATGATATTTTCGACCGCAGTATGTGCAGTAAAGCGGCGTGCTCGAAACTGGTTGAACTCCTGCCTTGAGCGCGTTCTCAGCCCTCGTTTCAACCGACTCAAGTTATCCCTTGTGTTGCGTGTACCGGATCTTGGCTTCAGCTTCTCGAGCCTTGTTTTCGCATGGTTACGCAGTTCCATCTATGGGATGAACCTGCGCGAGCCCTTCCGGATCTGGAGCTGGTTGGATCAGCGTTCAGGCAGCGCGTTAAAGAGGAGAAGAGATTTCTAGCGATCTGAGAACACGCTCTCGATGGCATCAGTCGTGTCCTTCAGCGCCTTCTTGAACTCTACGAGGGACGTCGAGTATTTCGCTTGAACCACGTACTTCATCTTGCGTAGCTTTCGCTCAACGAGGTACGAATCACCATGGGCGTTGACGCCTTCATACATCTTGCATATCCGTTGGAAAATCTCGAATAGTGATTCAATCTGACAGACTGAGAGAGCGTCCGTGTCGTCGATCGCCTTGTTCAGAAATGCACGTGTGAGGCGACGTCTACGACGAATCTCCTTCGACGAGAGATTTGCCTTCTTCTTTTTGGAGCCTTCAATAGCGTAGATGGTACTGAAAATGTTCCGAGCATCGACACCGTGTCTTCACCCTTAGTACTCATGTGGTCGTTGTGTTGATCTTCGGTCTCCATGTCCAAGTCATCGTCCTGGATGGTATTTTCTGCAAGCTCCGACTGCGTAGGCCCTTCAACGGGGTTATACGCGGCCGGGTTGAGATCCTCGTCGTCAAAATCGACGTCTAACACATCGTCTTCAGACTCGCCTTGGTAGTCCGGCGTTTTGATAAAGCCACGAATGCTCTTGCAATCGAGAGAGACTTCAACCCGAGTCTTCCAGACTGGGTAATTCTTTGCGCCGACGAGTCGGGGAAAGTCGTGGGTTGAAGAGGCTTGCGTTGGGCTCATAACATGTTGGAGGAGAGGAGGACTGACTAGGGAAGAAAGAGGAATACGAAAAAGTGCAATAACGAACAGACGGTAAAGGAGTATATTTGATGTAAAAGTAGTGAGTAATGGAAGCTAAAATTTGTTATGACAGGTTTTGGAAGTGACATACTGATTCAACATCAACAGGAAAGAAAGTGTGACGCCATGGTCACATGCTGACCTACTATCCGATATGACCGTTGTCTAGAGCAGCAACATTCCAATTGGATGTCTATTACGACGGCTATGTAACGAAAGGGAATTGTGCAGTGAATCCTACCTGCACACAACCCAGGAAAGGGTCACATATATTGTGTCGGGATGCAAACGGGACCTAAAATTTTGGAGTCGGATGTTAAGTCACCGGAATGGATTTTATATCAAGTACACAAGTGTGGTATAGTCGCTCTCAGAAATTCTTCCTGAGACGCGAACACCCACGGGGGGCCCAGACAACTGACTGTCGGAGGGGGTACTCCGTCCATCCGAGTCATGATCCGATCCGGCATCCGGCCGGCTGGATCGGTCACTTCCTCCGTTAGTCGTGACGACTTGGATGATCCATGTTAAAAGCTCACGTTGTGTACCCGTCAGTACTGGCGGTTGCGCTCTCTTGATAGACCCTAGGGCGAAAAGTGTAAAGTCCGTCGAATAAGGAGACGAGGGTTAGGACTAGGGGTAGCTCCTGGGCGGAAATCTTCACCGGGGAGCTCGACTGGCAATATACTTGAAGTTTGTATACTGCGACGGCTGGACCGAGAATAATCGATCGGCCAGCCAAACCAATAATAATGAAGAGTAAATCCAAACGTGTACGTAAAGGGGAATCCAAATATAACTCCACAATCTTCCACAGAAGGCCAAAATGTTACCACTTCCCAATACTTAATATACCGTGTTCAAAACACGGGCGACTTGAGGTGAGTATACGAAACGCCGCGACTCCCGGTCAGGGGGCTTCCGGTGGGTTACTTTAACCTTCCTCGGGCAAACCAATAGCAGCAAGAGGGGACCTTGTTAGCCCTCCGCTGTGAACCAATAAAAGCGACTTGTGTCTAAGAAAGCGAAACGTATACTGATTTATCCTATATCCAATACTCCCTTTTGTGTGACCTACCCCAAATAGCCCGGCTGACCAGTCGTGTGCCTTACCCGAAGAAGCCCGGTTAACTCCGATTTTTGTGTACCCTCCTGGCCGGTACACCAACCCCAGATGGTACCAACCCGTCCGGTACACCGAACCTAGCTGGTACCAGTCTGGCTGGTACATTGTACCCGGCCGGCTCGGCCGGATGACCATCTATCCGAGCTCCCTGGTCGCTGACGCTAGCAATTCCTTGGCAGCTTCTCATCCGATCCGGGTGCCTCCTTCATCCACTAGAACACTCATCTTCCTTCAGGCTCCTTTCACTCATACTTTCCAAACAAACCGCCACCAATCTGCCACTCGGCCGTCCAACGTCCGCGGTCTTCCCGTCCGCTTAGCTCGCCAGTCCAACTATCCACGCTCTTTGTCACGTTCGTCCGGCCTGAATCCAAGCCTGGCGCCGTCCGGCTGCTTGTAGGTATGCTCGGCGGCGGCTATCCGGTGCCCACGCCCTTGGTCCGTATTTCTGCCAATCAGAATGCACCCTTTGGAAAGTACTTCACATTAATTCATAAGTCACTTTACCACAGCCGCCCCTGAGTCGCGTCACGGCCGCACAACGGTTGAGGCACGATCTCACCCGAACCCAATTGATCTGATCCTGCTTATCCATGCCTCGCTTTGGTACGTCGTCCCACTAATTTATAACAATTTTCGTGAACCCGGTCGGTCTCCTCACCGGCTAGCAAGCACGTCCACAGATGTTGACTTTATCTTGATATATTTCCAGTTTTGCAAATCGACAAGGACAACGTTTGTCGTCTCGTTCTCGTGGACGACGACTCGCCCGCCAGCGGGGTGGAAGTCGCAAAACCGCCGAAGTCGTCCCGTACTCCCGATCTGGTGTTATCGACCGCCGACGCTGAAACTGCGCTCCGCGTTCACGGCCAGGCTTGTGGCGACCGGGACAGTTTGAAGGCCGCCGTCTCTTCCCTTCAGGCGGAGCTTCGATCCTGTCGGGCTGACTATGAAGTCCTGTGCAGAGTTTCAAGACCTCTTGTGCGATGCTGGAACGCGTGAACCCCGGAATCACTGAGTTGAAACTCAGTCGTAAAAAAACGGAGGACGAAATAACCCGCCTCAGGGCCATTGTGGGTCAGTTTACAGACGACCTACAACGGGCCGCCGCGCCGTCCGCCTCCGTCTCCGAAACAGCAGGGATGGAGAAAAGGCTGGAGGCGTTGACCGCCCAAGTAGATAGCTTGGAGCACATCCAAGCTGACTTGGTCCAACAACTTGCTGCTGCCAACCGCCGGGCCGATGAAGCTGCCGTTCGGAGACCTTCTCCGGGCTCAAGTGATCTGCAGAAACAAGTGTCCGATCTCGAGGGCCAAGTCGCCATCCTGACGGAAGAGAGAAACCGTCTCCGCATGCTGGCAGACGTCGTTGAGCCCCTCCGGACTGCCAATCAGGAGTTGGTTCACCGATCAAAACTTCAACGTAAGTGCCTCTTCTCCTCTTGTGTTGTAACCCAGTCGCTTACAGTCTCCATGTCCTTATCCCTCCGCAGTCCAACAGCTGGAACAGCTGAAACAGCAGTCCGCCGAGATCCCTGACATGTCCCGAGAACTCTCACACCTTCGTGCCCGACTCCGCCAGGTGTCCCAAGAGTTAGATAAAGTGCGGGACAACCGAAACCACCTGCGCGAGTCCCACACTCAAGCCCTCCGCCAAATCTCTGATCTGGAGCAGCAGCTGCAGGAAACTACCTCCCGGCAACGAGCTGCGGTCTGAGCTCTACCGGGCCCGTCGAGAAAATTTCGACGCCCATGCCATGCTGGCTCGGGCCGATCGTGTTTGCACTACCATGCTGGATAAGGAGGATCGTTTTAGGTCCTTGTTGTGTGAACGACAAGACCAGCTCGAAACGACTCGAAGCCAGGCCGCTCCTCTCTTGCAAGCTCCTTTGAATGTACGAGAGTCCGTCTTGTCTGTCCTGGGGATGGTGGATCAGTGGAAAACCTCTCCACCGAAATCATCCCAGTTGCCCGCTACAGCGGAATCAGGACCTGCAGAACTTCCTGCCGGCCCTAATCCGCCCCTTGCCGGTTCAGACCCCTCGTCCGCCTCGGTGGGATCGGGGAGCGCAAAGCGTCCGGCCAGTTCTAGCCTTTCCTTGGCCGGTGCTGACCCGCCCAAACGGAGAAAGAAGAGCGAATCCTCTCCCTCGCGCCAATGTCATCCGGTCAAGTCGGACAGCGAAGTAGAACTTGGGTCGGACAGCGATGACAGTTTGTTCGCGAGGAGGTCCGCTGCCGCATCTCCTCCTCTTTCACCAGGTAGAACTGGTCTCACTTCCAGTTCATCCTCTAGTTCCAAAGAGGACTCGGAATCCGGTCCGGCCGCTGCTTCGCCATCCGGCTCGGCGGCCGCGTCGCCATCCGGCTCAGCAGCCGCTTCACCATCCGGCCGCCGGATCAGCCCTCCGTCTGATTCTTCCTCGGACTCGGGCCGCCCTCCCCTTCGTGCATCTTTGATGATGACGAAGAAGACAAGGATTACGACGACCAGCAGATATTCGCCGCGTTGTCCCGCTCTCGCGCGGATACCCGTCGTCGCCTCTCAAATTCCGGTGGCCGAACGACGGATCAACTGGAACCCGATCAGATTATCGATCTGCAAACTCCGCCGCCGGCAGGTTTTGGCTCGGGGGGCATGAGCCATCTGATCTTTCCTTGCCTCCCGGCACTGTCGACACCCCGGCCGCTCAGGTCGCCCATACCTCGAGTTCCAACGGAGTAGCCGAGGAGAAGGTGGAAGACAACAAAGAGGACATCCCTGATCTGTGGCTGTCTCCTCCCGTCCTGAGCTATCCAGGAGCACCTCTCTCCCAAACTCCGGCCATAACCCGGCGATCAGCTCCAGCCGGGCCACGTCCCAAACGTCGACCCAGCCGGCCGGCGACCAAACCCAAGATCCGGAGGAGCACTCTACACCCTGCGCCCCCTCTTCCTAAACTCCCGCTTCTGTGGTTACCGGACGGGCGCTTCCCCAGCGGGGCGGATCGGTCCGCCATTCTACCTTGGCAGGTCGAGCAGCTGAGAGATGTAAGTCTCGCTGATATCTCCAGTTCTCAGCTCGCTCACTCCCTGTCCCGTCCGCCTCTCTGGATATACCCTCGATCCCGCAGGATGCCCCAGCGGGCGCCATCGACGCGCTCATGAAGACCGAGCCTTGGAAAATCCTGAATGCTAAGATGCCAGATATGGGACTTCCGTCCAGCCCATGGTTTACGGAATTCAAGGCGAGATTTCAGGATTTCGCTGTGGCTCATGCTTGGGCCATCTGGGAGTCTACCCACTTTCTGTACATTTCTGCAGAGGATAAGCGAGTGGACGAATCTCTCCGCACGTATTCCTCTGCCCGGAAGAATCGTCGGGGCGAGCTTCCGAGGCGTGGGTCCGTTTATGTACGTTTATCATGGAGGGTATCCGGGATGGTAATTGCGACTTGGACCTGTTTCTCTTCCCTTTATGCTCCATCTACCGAACCGAAGGTGCGGAGATGCAGCGGAGGGCGGAACGTGGTTCCCAGGCCTGGGTGCGCGGGATCAGACTACCTCCCTTTCCGAATCTCTGGAGGCCATTGACCAGCAAGATCCTTGGCGCAATCAGTACCGCAAACGGCCCTCCGACCACCCTGGACTTCGAGTGGCTCGGCTCCGCGGCAAGTACAATCGTCCATAGGGATGAGCAATCGGGCTTATTTTAATTCTTTTGTTTCCTTCGTTTCTCTTTCAATATATCCATCCGTGCTTCTTTCGTTCCACTCCAAGCATTTACTTTGACTGCTAACCGTGGTTAGTCTCGTCCAGCCGGCTTGGGGGTCCGCCTAGAGGGACCTTTTGTTGCCGCAGGGCATCTCTTGGTCCGGTCGGGTTCGAACGCCCTGTTCCCAGTCCCGGTCGCCATATTCCACTTCTACGGGACAGCTGGATCCGGGCGGATGGTTCTCGTATCTGGCGGCCGGTTTGATTATCTCCGATAGCTTGTTCATCTCCGCCAATCCGCCCAACAATCCTGGATCTGAAACGGTGAGACCGATCTGATCTCGCATGGCCAAGGTGGCCAGGTGATCTGCGCTGTTGTTCCACTCTCGTTTGACGTGTAACAGTTCGTGTTTCGGCCATTTCCGCAGGGCGGACATAACCCGATCATTCAGCAATCTCAGCCGGGGCGCTTTGCAATCTATCTCTCCTGTAATTTGCAGGATCACCAGATTGGAATCACCACATATGATGATCCGCCCCTGTGTCCGGCCAGCCAACAGATCTAGGCAGAGTAAAATCCCCCTGTACTCCGCTTCGTTCACCGTTATGCCAGGCGTGAAATCCGAGGCGGCCGCGACCACTTTCCATTCGGGCAACTTCCACACAATAGCACTATAGGCCCCGACCCCCTTCTTTACACTCGCCGACCCGTCAAAACTCAAAACCATTAGCTCCTCCGTGGGTTCCACTGTTGGCGGCGGTAATACGATGGATTGTCGAGGCTGTTTCCGAGGCGCTATCGCTATCAGTGCTTCCTCCACTTTGCCCTTGGGGTAATGCTGGCAGCCAGCGTGCCCAGTATCTCCACTTCTCCCTTAGTACACTTGATTACTTCGAGGGACCACTGAGACAGCAGAGCCGCCCATCTACCCAGCCCGCCGTCAATTCCATTTGCCGTCAGAAGCCATGACAGGGTCGACCGTCTAGACAGTACCTTGATAGGCCGAGACACCAGCAAAGTATAGCTCACATCCAAGATCCGCAATAAGGCCAAAATTCTTCATCCACCAACCCGTAGTTAACTTCATTAGCCTTCAGGGTCCGGCTGGTGAAAGTAACAGGACAGTACACTCCGTCATGATCTTGCACGAGAGCGGCCGAGATGGCCCATTTGTTAGCGTAGATGATGATTACAGGAACCTTATTAACATCAAAATGTTTCAGGACCGGTGTAGTCGCCATCTTCGCCTTCAACATGCCAAAGGCTACCATCGCTCGGGTCATGTGGTCGTCGGCCGGCCGCGCCGGAATTCGGCGGCCGGCTGCCTATCGGGGCAGACAAGGGCGCCATCGCATTGGCCGAAATAGTTGACAAGGGCGGCATCCCATTGGTTGATATTGCCGGTTCGGCTCGCGCTTCCACTTGCCTATCCTGCTCTCTCAGCTTGTGGTAATCCACCTCCCGTAATTCATACAAAACCGCCACATAGACCGCGAAATCCTCAATAAACCGACTGTAGTAATTCAGGCTGCCCAAAAATGATTGCATAGCCTTTAGGGACCGCGGGAAAGGTAGATTACTCAAGGACTCCAAATCCTTCGGATTAGCTTCCAATCCGGCAATCGAAACATGATGGCCCAAATAGGTCACCTTAGTCTTTCCCCAGAAACTCTTAACCACACTAATCGAAAGATTCCACTTTTCACACGTAATCATCAATTTCTCCACTTTGTCACACAGTAAATCCCAGGTAGTTGCCGTAACGAGAATGTCATCAATGTAAGACCGCCGCCCCAAAACTGAAGGTTTTGGATCGGGGTCCGGGTCACCTTCGGCGAACACATCCCCGACCAGAGCCGGATCTTGATCCGCCTTGATCTTGAAGTGTCCGTACAGCGCGTTATCTATCAGCCGTTGATAAAGCTGCGGGGCATTCTTCAGACCGAACGGCATCCGGTTCCACTCGAACAACCCGAAGGGCGTCACGAACGCAGAGATCTCCCGTGCACGATCGGTCATAGAAACCACCCAGAATCCACTGGCCATGTCCAATGAGCAATACCACAAAACTTTATCCAAGTCCTCCAGCAGGTCGTTTATCAACGGCATCGGATAAACCATCAGCTTAGTCAGCCGGTTCACCAGCCGGTAGTCAATACACAACCTTATATCCACCCCATTCTTCTTGATAATAATTACAATGGGCGAAGCCCATGGCGAGGTGGACGGCTGAATTATCTTGGTGGCCAGCAATCCCTTGATAAGCTCTGACAGCTTTTCCCGATACTGGGGGGCGACTCTTCGGCATCTTTGTGCAACCGGCTTGGCGTCTCCCACATCAATGTCACATACCGCCCCATGGGCGGCCGGAGGAAGTGCGTTTCTTGGCCCGGTCAGCAGATGCTTCCTTTTCCATATGATATCCTTCAGCCCGCTGATCTCTCCCGGGGTGTTCACATCCGGGTCTCCCACTTGCAGATCTCAATAGTAACCGCTGGGGGGCAGGGGGTTACCTCTGATAACACCGCCATCTGATCCTCCATGCCTTCAACATATAGCTCATCCCCTTCATGAATGCAGACTTGGTCAGCTTCGCCTAATTCGGGTTCCTGATCGGCCCGCTGGGTCGATCCGCCTTCGGCTATTTCCGAATTCCGATCGGCCGGCCGCCTTCACCTCGATCATCAAACCATCCGCCATCAGGGGTGACCGCTTATGTAACTCTGCTTTTTCCTTTCTCCCGATTCCGTCGTTCGTCCGTCTTCCTCTGGGTGGGCAAAACCAGTTCCGCGATCGGGGCATAGCCTCGGCCAATACGTTCAGCCGGATCCGGCGACGGCCGGCTCCGCGTCAATATTTTAGAAGGGGTCCGGTACTCGGGTTTAGCCACCATCGGCGTCTGGTCCTCTTCCAATTCTTCCTCTTCGCTGACCAAATCGGTGGTTGCCTGAAAGGCCAGGTTTTGCCACTCGATATAGCGTCTTGAGCCAATAGTGACATAGCCCGGCCGGCGGGGCACCTTGTCCTCGGTCAGCCACATTCCAATGATCACGTCTTCATGCAAGGTGAGGGGCCTTTCCGAGATGTTGGTCACGCTTATAGAGTTGAGATGACCATCCTCCTTAACAAACGAGGGTACCCAGCACTCGGCCCTTGTCAGCCATAACTTACTCCGCCTGTCGTGTGGTCGTACCATTACTTCCACCGCTTTTCCCACTGGCACCGTTACAAACTGACCTAGCTTCAGGAACTGGACGTGGGTACCATATAAGGGCCACCGACCGGCCAGCTGGATCTGTCCCTCATCCGGCAACGTCAATGTTCCATGCGATAAATCCAGCCGTATGCCGGCCGAATTTAAAGAAATGCACCTTTGGTGCACCTGAGATACCGTTCTTGGCTGCTTTGTGGGCAAGAACGGGGTGCGCCCTGATCCGGAAAAGATCAGGGTGATTGCTGAATGACCTACGCCAAACAACGTCAAGGTGCTTCGAAAGTTCCTTGGGTTGGCGAGATACTTGCACAAATATTCGTGCAACTATGCCGGTTTAATTCGACCTCTTTCTCAATTACTTAAGAAAGATGTCGAACGGCACTGGGATATCCCAATGCCAAGAAGCTTTTGATGCAGTCAAGCGTAGCTTGACTGAAGCTCCCGTCTTGGCGATAGCCGATGACGAGCGACCGTTTCACGTCATCTGCGACGCGAGCGATTTCGCCGTCGGCTGTGCCTTGATGAAGCGCGATCACGATGATCGTGATCGCGTTATATTCTATCAATCGCGTCAGTACCGCCCAGCCGAGCGCAACTATCCAGTGCATGACAAGGAACTCCTTGCCATGAAGTATGCACTGGCAAAGTTTCGGATCTATCTCTTAGGTGA
>MIQA02010964.1:0-11409 GCA_001887855.2 Sclerospora graminicola | reverse complement strand
TATCCGGCGCCTACACCCTTGGTCCATATTTCCGCCAATCAGAATGCGCCCTTTGGAAAGTGCTTTGCCTCATTTCATAAGTCGCTTCACCACACCACAGTCATAATCGAACCACAATCTGGATCCGTTGATGTATCCCAACTGATATTTTAGCACTTGGTTCGACGTTTAGCTCATCCATGCACGGTCGCGTAGCCTAACCGATCAATTTTCAACCGAATAACCCATGATACGATATGATAACGGTGACTTCCATACTTTTTTTACATATTCTCCGCTTGACCCCGTTACCGCACATCTTTCCGAGTCGGGTCGACTCTTCCCAGTTGACCTTCTAAACCCAAACTGCGGGTATATTTATGTTCTTCGTCGTGGTATTCTTGGTGTCGCTTTGGACAAGAATAAACTTGACGGAAGACGCAGCATCGGACTGTGTTCTTGGTACGTTTTTACGAAGCCAAAAATCGGGCATGCAGTTTGGTTTTCGACAATGGGGTGGTGGGTGTAGAGCACAGAAATCAACGGTATGACAAAGTGACAAGTGAAATACAATGATAAGTTTTAAATGAAGGTACACGAGCTTTTTACTGGCGCTTATTTCGTTTTGGATAGGTTCTACGTATTTCAGTTGGTACATAAAGGTACAGAACCGCATGAACTGGAATCTGGTGTTCACAAGTCAAATATTGCCTAGGATGTTTCGTTTAGGCTGAATTAAGCGTCTTACAGAGCCTCCCAATTGTTTGTTGTTAGCGAGCTTGTTTTTGCTTGCGAGTGTGTTTGCTATCTTAACCATCGCGTTCTAACTCGCGCAAGTCGCGGCCTGCGAAATCTTCCATCCTTAAATGTCTGCGCGGTGGTCCACCAGTAGGCCATGAAGAAGGGTTGATGGGGGCGTCGTGTAGACCAGGCTTTAGTGGCAATTGCTTACGTTTGGATATTGCTATTTGAGCAAATATAAAAAACGATTTGTTAGATCAGAAGTTACTCTATTGAATGAGTGACGCCTTTCTTTCGTTAGATTGCTTGTGGGAATTGTTAATTAACATACATTTTTCATAATTAAAGATTGCATTATCACACTGAGCCAATGCGAAATCGATTTTGAAACCACACCCACCTTCAAGAACTAAGAGAATGAACCCTAGCTGCCCACTCCAGGTCTTAATTGGCAAAACTGACGTGAGCTTTGTGTGGGACATCCGTTGAGGTTCCTTCGGTAGCACCCAAGAGCAAGAGATTCATAGATTTTCCTCAATTCTAGCCTCCTGAACAGCATGATGTGGTACACCAAAACGTTATGCGCAGCTCGTCCCGGAACTCTTTACTAATCTTGGAGCGCAAACTCATAGCCATCGTGTTGATTCTCAGTCTGGATAAATCCTGGACAAATCCTGGTCTCATAGAGGGCTAGGATAAAATATACAGCTTACAAAGTTTCAAATCAAGGTGACATATAGCTTTGAAGTTTGCAACGAGGGTTTCCCAAAACTAGTACTTCCTAGCACCTTTCCCACAACTGGTACCAGTACACGGAATACGTAGTGTGAATCACACTTCGTAACATGAAGAAGTTTGCTTGCGGTACGCGCTTAGACGCATTTTGCCTTACCGGAAGGCCCCCGACGGGTTTGTTTTAGGTGATCGAACCTCACCCTCAACGCACACGTGTTTGGAGCACGTCAATAATATTGGAAAATGTTTTGTGGATAAAACGTTTGTGGATTACTGTGGAAGATCGTGGTTTGATCGCATTTTCTTGGTTTCGTATTATCTCTCTCTCATTGGCTGGCCTGATCAGACGAACTTTCCTGATCAGTGCCTAGATACTGATTAAGTATCGACCCCAACCCGTTCTCCGGTGAAGATTTTCACCCGAGGACACCCCCCGTCTCGAGAAGGTCATCCCCTCCGACCTGATCAAGATCATCGTTTTCGTCACCGAGTCCACCTAAGTGAGTGTAATCACCCCCGATCAACGGGTACACAAGGTGAGATGAAGATAAACATAGATCCTGACGCGCATGAAGACCGGCCAGATGACCGGGAGGATCAGATCAGTCACCACAATGGTGATTCATCTGATTCCGATGCTGATCAGGATCGACGGAGTACCCCCTCCGATAGTTGGTCGGCCGGGCCAGTGGGTATCCGGATTCCGCCCAAGACTTCGGTCATGGATTTGGAAATCGGCTCCACCACAAAACAATTATTGAATGAAGCCAGCACAAAACATGTGGACGTGAAGTTATAGTTCATTAAAGACTACACGAGGAAAGGAAGAATGCGACGGGAGCACATTTCGAGTCGTGATATGGATAAATATGATCGTTTATCCGACAAGTTTCCGCAATTTTTTCAAGTCTAAGTTTCCGTTTCGGATAATGTCGAGCAAATGCTCCGAAATTATCCTCGACACATATAAGATTGTATACAGAACCATATGGTAGGAACATAAAAAGACGCTTAGAGAGCGGAGCCCCACGGGGAGCGAAGCGAAGTCGGGGGCGCGCGCGGCGTTACGGGGAGAACAAGGCCCTACGGGGAAGGACAATCTATTGTAGAGCCACCGCAGCGCAGCGGAGGTCGGCGATAGGGAGCGCTCTAGCGGAGCGGGCGCGGCTTAGCACCCCGCTGCAATAAGCGGTGTTTATTGGATTATAATTGTTTTCCTAACCCTAACTAATTTGAATCCAATCAATGGTGTCGGATCTTTTGTAGCCATGTCGAACCGTGATGGTATGGAAGCGAAATTGCGTGGACCACTACATATGAATTTTAGGTTACAAAGTACAAAAATGAACTTAATAACTTAAATATATTCACTTTTCCTTTTTACATACGAACAACAAGTGGTGGTGCAGGTTACGGCTCTTCCTAGTTTAACTAAAGCAGACAAACAAGCGATCTCTAGCCGGTTCGTGGATACTCGGCGCTACATTGTTGGCGCTAGCTGCTATTGCAATTTCCCACAGTATTCAACTGAGGAGACACCCCTGCAAGAGCTGCGCTTTTGCTGATTAACTTATAAGACGAGGGACATGGCTGATTCTTCTCAACAGAAGCAGCAAAGTTGGTTTGGCCCCAGGATCAAAACGGGACCACCCGGTCCAAAGTGAGCAGCGTACAACTCGACCACGGTCGGGATTAGCAACAACTTCATTGGTACTTCAACAACCTCGACTGTGCACCGACCAATGTGCGTGACTTTTCGGGTACGCTTGGTGATCTTGCTTTTAACTGTAGTGCAAACAAGTGGACTTTGATGTACTAGTAAATAAATCTACTTGGTACGATACCACAAGTAAAGGCTAGGATGAAATTACTGTAGTTGCGTAAATATTATCCTGTATCTTGGTGCACATGATTGTCGCTGAGCCCGAATTGTAGGATTCAGTGTTGGAGGTACAGTCAGCAATCCAACCACATAATTACTTTTGTTTAGTTGGGTGATATCCTTGTAAAAGCCGTCGGCACCCTTCACATCAAAATCGGTTGCAGATTTGAAAACGATAATTTGTGTTTCAGCCTCCAATGTGATCATTATCACTGCCAAATCGATTACCCATTCACCAGATATGCAATATAGCCCCCAATTAACGCTATGGCTGCTATAATTGCCATCGACTTAAGTTGTCCCTTGATAACAATTTTCCAGGCTTCGAGCTTAGTAACTTCCTTGTAACCCTTATTACCCTGATCTGTGACTTTCTTGGAACTAGTATCAGTGGCAGACTTCGCAACGTCGGGTTTCTTCTGCAATAATTTTTTTACGTTCTCGTAGTACGGAATCTTCTGTAGAAGCGTCTTCAAACTCGTGACGTCCGAAAGCGACGTTCTCGCTTCCTTTGTTACGATTGTGTTGCTCGCCTTGAGGTAGCGCTTCACGTCGCTGTCATTCTTGATTACGGTGCTCAATTTTTTCTTTGGTTGCTTAGTTTGGACGATTCCCTCTGCGCTGGCGATACTGAAACAGCATGCCGTTATTATCAGTACCACAGACAGTAGACCCATTAGAATACCGTCACTTCAACCGATTAACTGTAAATTGCTTATAGCCACGAAGTTTGATGACAGCCGATTGATCAAAATTAGGGGGTACACTGTACCATTATGGCAACTTCATTACACAGTATTAAAGTACCGTAATGCATAACAAACACTTAAGTACGCACTGACTTATGTTGACAATAACAAAAAGCACACTTTTCACATCTTTGGGCGCGACATGTCCTTAAGTAAGCCACAGGTGCCAAGTCCGGACGTGCGCTGCAATCGGATGTAGCCATCCTCGCCCCAGTTTTTACCCCATGAGTTTCGAATCTTAAAAGTCGTGGCATCATAACCAACAACAAGCACAGCGTGGTCAATCGCAGTACTCTGGCAGCTAGACAAGACACCTCCAGTGTACTGCTTCCATGCTACATTTCCGGATGCAACAGAGGCGACAATCGGCTGCGACTTAAGAGCATTTATTAGCTGGGCCTCGTTGCCTGCGACCAGTTTCTCGTATCCCGTGATACCTGTTCTTGTCTTGGAGCAAGAAGCTCTGCATGCCTTTGGTCCACCATTAGCTAAAGTGTACGGGTGTGCTTTCGCCAAGCATAGTCCGTTTTGCTGAATATAATCAAAAGCGTATACCGCAGCACCGCCACCACAGCCCTTATTGCGCGAGACGCAGCCCACCACTTGTTGCTCAGAGTACTTGTTTATTCCCACTTGACCACTTTTGATGCACTGTAGAGACTCTACCGCAGCCACGGCAGCAAAGGCCCAGCAGGAGCCACACTGACCTTGTGTTTGAATAGGAGTCATGCACCGGGATTTCGACCAGTCAAGCGAGTTGTTGGTAGTTCTGGCGACTTGTTTCTTTGCTTGAACTGGGATTGGAGGACGATTCGTTGAGGACCTAGCAGCCGCGGGGCGAGACGCGGGCTTTGCACGCTTTCGAGCTCGGTAGCTTGGAGGAGCAACCGGCTTTGGTTTTACGTGGACGGGAGCTCGTGCTGCAGCGGCTGGCCTACGAGGTCGGTTACTCGGAGCTCGTGAAGGTGCTCGGATTGGCTTTCGTGCGGGGACTGATACTGGCCGACGGGCTGCCACAGGTCGAACCCAATGCCATCGTCTAGTGACTGCCGCATTTTTTTTATTTTTATTTTTGTTTCTGGATCTGCCATAGCCTCGCGGGTTCTGCCTCAGGTTATTTACAATGTCTTGCCTATTTGAAATCGTATATGTATCAGTTTCTCGAAGTGATCGTTTTGTACCCTTGGGATCAGATCGCGGACTTGCGTCCCCTTGGACGTACGAGTTGAGGACCTTGGCAGCAAACTCTTCCTTTGTGAGTGCTGAAAACGGCGTCATAATGGAAAATGTGGCGTTTGGGTTCGCCGCTTGTGCCTCCAGAACGTCCTGCTTGCTCATAAAAATGCGTTGACGTAAATCTTCGTCAATATCTTCGGAGCTACGCCCTTCAGGAAAATCGGGCAGCCATTTATTGTCGTTCCAAAACGCAGCCTTCCAGGCTTTCAAATCCTCATCGGTAGTGTCAACTTCGGCGAGGTAGCGCTTATAGTTAATGGCAGCGTGCATCTGTCGAGCACTGACTGTTACGATCGAGACAGCCACTAGGCACGATGCGACAAAAGGAGATGCCTTCATGGCTGAGTGAATACAGCGAAGTGAAAGAGCCGAGAGAATTGAAGAATGAATAGATTACATACGTTGGATAAACCTCCACATATCCACCGAGCTCAAAGCGAACGCCTTTACGAACTGGTCGTACATACTTTGTTCAAGTGCTCCATGTATGTTGACGTTAATTTTGTCTATCTGTAGCAAACAGGCACTAAAAATTTCATAGAATTTACAGCTCTAGTACAGTCTTCGTCCCTTTTTACATAAAAAATAAAGTACCGTACAGCTCAAAATGTGCCAAGTTATGGGTACGATAATTAACCATGGAGCGCTTCTGGTCATGAAAATGTCGCAGTCAGCCAGACGCGACACCAAGTTGTTACGTTTGTGACAATTGAAAGCATGCTATGCCTGGTGAACTAAAGAGAATGAATGTGTCGAAAATTCTAAAAAACATACATGTACTGTATTCACGTTTTGACAAATACAACATCGCTACACTTACATCAACTGTACCCAGTACTATACTACATGTGCTTACCTTTTCAGCAACTAGAAGGTTGGGTACGACATATCGCCGTACATGCCACAAGTGCCTGAGCCGTCACTCGTTCGCGCTAGTCGAATATACCCATTCTCACCCCAGTAGTCTCCCCACGAATTGCGGATCTTCCACTCGCTGTCCGTGTAGCCGACCACTACGACAGCGTGATCAAGCCCATTCGTGTCACACGAAGAGATGACACCACCAGTGTACTGCTTCCATACACTGTTGCCGGATGCAACTGCCACAATAACGGGCTGTTTGGATACAACACTTGCCAAATCCGAGGCGCCAGAAACTTTCTCGAAGCCGGTAATACCCGTGTCGACCGCCGAGCATCTCATACAAGACGCTGCCCTGCCGTCCGATGACGTGTACGGGTAGTCCTTTGCCGTACAAAAGCCATTTTGCTGGACGTACTGCATTGCATAAACGGGTGCTCCACCAGAGCATCCAGCGTTACGACGATCGCAGCTCGCGAGTTGCTGCTCCGAGTACTTGGTGAGCGATTTCTTGCCATTTTTAATGCATTGCCCGGACTCAACAGCTGCAGTGGTGGCAAATGCCCAGCAGTCACCACAAATACCCTGATTTTGAATAGGTGACATGCACTTTGAGGTACTCCAGTCCACTTCATTAAGTACAGACGTGTCCTTAACTGTCGTAGCGGCGGTCGGCGTTAGTGATTTAGATGGAAAACTTACTTTTGTTTCTGGGGTCGTAGGCGTCGCGGCTGGTGCTACAGGGAAAGGTCTTGGGGCACGTGGCGCTGGTACGGGGGCACGTGGCGCTGGAACTGGAACTGGAACTGGGGCACTCGGCGCTGGAACTGGGGCACTCGGTGCTACCGGTAATGAAGGACTTGAGTCGATTCCAGCAGGTTTGACCGTATCCGGTTGAAATTCGTTCCGGCCCATGCCACCAAAGTTGAATCCGTTGCCCCATTGCTGCCAGAACGACGAGAGATCGGAGCCAAATCCAAAATTAGACCTTAAATTACTGGGTCCTGAAGAAGTCGTGACTTTTGTGGATTCCTCACCCGGTCTTAAAGATGTTGTCGTTGTTGTTGTCGTGACGCTCTTGCCATCTGCGCCCGTTTTTTCGTCACGGTGTTGGATGTTTTCGATACTCTATTCGATCCTGGTGTCTGGGAGTTACTTGGAAAGTCAGTGGTGGCGAAAGTTTCGCCACTAGTTGGCGAACCACTTCATATTCGATGGTGCTGCTGCTCTTCTCCCAGCCATCAAGACGGCGACTCGTTGCACTATTTGACGCGTCTGATGGGTTGACAGCGCGATAGGCCTTACCCACATAAGCAGCAAACTCGTCGTTTGTGAGCAGCGTGAAAGGTGTGTTGGTGGAGAAGTTGGCGTTTGGATTGAGTGCTTGGAGGGACGCAATATTTTCTTTAGTCATGTAAAATCGCTGGAGATGATCTTCCTCTTCGTCATCATCAATGCTACGCTCCTCTTGACTGGTGCTGGGAATTGGCATCCAGCCATTGCTCTTGGCCATCTCACCAAAGCTGGCCTTCCAATCGTCCAGTTCTTGCCGAATCGCGTCTCGCTCAACCAGATAGCGATGATAACTGATACCGGCATGCATTTGGCGTCCGTCTACGTCGAACAAAGCGAGTGCAATGAATGTTGCAATCGCAATAGAGAGAAAGGCAATTTGCTGCATGATTGACTTGAAGGCAAACAAGCAAATGGCAAAGTGAGTATTCAAAGTCGCCAAAGCTACGAGTCAACAGCTTGAAAATGCATAGGAGTGTCCAGTCAGGCGTGCCTTATGTTATATTGTGCATGCTCTGACCACTTTCTTTTTTCAACATGCGTAGTATGCTTTATTTGTGCATGCTCTGACCATTTTGAGGCTCGAGTGAGTTAGGTACATGACGTACTAGTAGCGGTTTCGAAAAAGTATTCTTTTATTTAGTCACTTGACTGTCCACCTCATGATTCTGTTGCACCACATGACGTCAATTCAGGTCACCAACAGGCGCAACGTGGCAATGATAAGAAACTTTTTCATGACTGATCTACTGAATTGCGTTAGTTTAATATGGCTGCGAAAAGAGCGGAAGCGGCTGACAAGATGGCTTAATTTTCTAGCCAAGTGCTTCATCAACATATGTACCGGTGACAGCGATCCACTGGACTATCAAATGGACAGAATGATATATGCCCCTTTACCCACCCTGTGGTCTCTGCCACTGTGGTCGTTTATGGGGATACATTACAGAAATACATCTCGGTGAAGATGGCCCATGTCTCATGCACCATTCCTGCGACGTCTAATCAAGTTATGATGTGCTACTGCTGTGGCAATACCGTGCTCTCGTACATGTATGTATTCTTCTCTACGTTGCAGAATACAAAGGTGTCATTCGAAAATGTTACTTGATCTGCACATTTTCGAATGACACCCTGAAATAAATTAAGGTTTGGATAAGATAGAAAGTTGCGCGCTTATCTGGACGACAAACAATCGTGCGCCAGTAGTAGTAGTAAAATGTAGTTCTAATTAGTCTTAACTATTAGCTACTGTGAACCTATAAATACTAGAATTGAATCTAGACTTATTTAATCTATTAGTCGGGTCCATGCTCGGCAAACCTTGTTTTCCTTGGCCTTGTTGTCTGAAGTCGTGATCCGGTGCTTGGAAAGGGTTGTTTATGCACTTTAAACTGCTCTGCTGTCGAATCCCGTCTTCTTTCACGCCACTGCCTGGAAAAACAACTTGGTCCCGAAGTAGCCAACGCCACGCCGATACAAGCCCCAATAATCCTTTCCAGAGTCGTTCACTCTGTGTCTCATCAAAAGTGACTGAACACAATCCCGGGTGTGGTGGCCCCGTAGGCGTAACCTCTCCCCCTTGCATCCATGTCTTTAGAACTGGCTCGATATGAGCCCAGTCTCCTGTAGCTTGAGCAAAGTTCGCCGGCGCAATTTTCTCTGCGAACGGTGAAATCGCCTTCTCGCTCTTCTTCGCCTCCCGTCCTGGAACTGGTGGCGTCCATTCTTCCACAATGTGAAGTTTCATCTTTGATCTTGGGTGTGATGGCCCCGCAGGCTCTTCCTCACACCCTGACCTTCCTCCTGTAGAAGCAACCGGTGAGTGCGTAGTTGGGTTTAGGTGTGGTGGCCCCACAGGCTCTGCCACACCCCCAAGCGTCCCTCCCTGAGATTGCATCTTGAAAACTGGGTGTGATGGCCTCGTTGGCACTTCTTCACACCCTGTCATAACACCGCTCTTCGCGGTCTTTGCTTTCACCCTTGGTCCTGGGTGTAGTGGCCCTGTAGGCTCTCCCACACCCCCAAAAGTTATCCTCGTAGTCGCAGGGACTGGCTCGATGTGAGGCCAGTCCCTATTGTCCTGAACCAAGTTCACCGCCGCACTTGTCGCTGCAGACGGTGAACTCAGTTGCCCGCGTTGGCTCGACGTTCTCCGGTCCGGGGGAGGAGGTCCTGGCCCCGTGCCCAGGCTGTTCGTCGTCTTGATTCCGTCGCTTCGTGCCTCTAGCCAGATCCCCCCCATCCTTGTTGGGTGAGGGCTTGGCTGCAAATTCGAAACTAAAAGTTTTATATATTTCTGTGGTATTAATAACACACCCATTTAAGATAGAGGAGCAAGCTCTGGAGTTCGCCCTTTGATATTTAGGTAATCCAGTCCAGAGGACTGAATTAGAATGTGGTATCAGATGGATTGGGGCTCGGTTGTGAGTTGTGAGGTGAATAACAAACACTGTTATTGTGTGATAGAACATAGATACTCAACCACCACCTCCACGTTGGTGACATTGATCTGTTGATAACGCTAATTCATTATTTTTATCAGTACTAATGAAGAAAGCGTTGCTAGTCAATGTTGTCTTCTACGTTAAGTAATAAATACTAGTCTGTTCATCGGAAGAATGTGCACAAGGGTTTTTTGTGGTCACCACAAAATTGATAAAAACATTTTATTGGCTAAATATACCTTCATTTTGAGGTTAACGTAGTATCTAAAACTGCGCGCCAAAATTATAATTCGAAGCCAACAAACACCGCAGTATTCGCGCCAACCATTGTAGTATAGATCAATACAGTGTTGATCGACCCACCAAGTACGGCAAGTGTGGTAGAATATGAGCGAGGGAAAGCGGCCATGCGATATAAGTCTAAAGTCGGTTAACAAATATACCTACTGGTTTTTCGAAGCGGGGACTCGTGGTGTGTGCGTGATGGCTGCTGTGTTTGCTTGACGTTGTTATGGTTTATTGCACTTTAAGGCTAAGTAAATTATCCAGCAAAGGTAGATCTCATTAACTCTTACTGCTTCACATTTTGATCCCCCTAATAATTGATCTAACTTTCTCATTACGCAGTCGGAGCAGCGAAAAATATGCAAGGGAGTTCCGTTACTTTGATTCTAACGCCTAAGGCCCCAGACATGCGCTTCACTGACCGATATTGCGTGGCAGCTCTGCTGGGTGCCGTCGCGCTGGCATCGAGTACTTAATATTGACGTCGCGTGTCAGTCACCACAAGACTTCACTCTAAAGATTTCCGATCTCACTGCGTCGTATCAGTGCTCCAAAACGGGCGACAAAAAGGGTACCAATAGACAACATTTTTGTAGTGAATGTTAAGGTTTATTGGCGCTCCGAGGATCAAGCGTCGATAAAGTGTAGGTTTATCTTATTTTTCCTTTTTGGGACGGATGTTTGAAAATTTTTATCTACAGAACTTTCTCATCCTTATTGGCACGTACAAGGCCAATGTTGTCCCCAAAACTTGACTTCTCCAATTTTAGCCAACTTAAAAGATTGTACATTATTTTTCTGTCTGGCTCATAAGGCCCTGACGTCGGTCTTTGTTTCGTATGTTTTTAAAGTGTAGCAGTGACCCTTCAAGCCGCAATCGAACGCTCTACCGATGAGTAGCGTCGAGTAAACGGTCCTAAACTCTACAACAGACATGTAATTCACCATAAGCCGTCATTCTGGGTCCGTAATGCAATGTTTCTCTAATTTGTCAAACTGGTGCACAGGAAAGTGACAAACGTGAGTGAATGATTTGCGATAAATATACGGGAATTGGCAACGACTCTATCAACAGTGAGATATCCTTCACGACAGTGTCGAACCATTTTTGAGACATTCTACGAACGGTTGTGCACACACACGAGTATTAATACTGTCTTGACGTCGAGGTATCTCCACTGATCTCTTTCTGGTGTAAAAA
>MIQA02010960.1:0-12082 GCA_001887855.2 Sclerospora graminicola | reverse complement strand
AAGTACTGTACTCTCTAAACGATGCCATGTCTACCTTTATGAGCAAGTACTATGTATAATATGAGATTTCTACCTTCACGAGCACCTGTAAAGGAGAGACTTCATTACGATCGACTGTAGCACTTCATAAATAAAAATAATACAATAAAAATGGGACGTTAAAAAACCGTGAATCGGACTATAACTTTGGGACGGAGGGAGTAGCATTTAAGACAACAACAACAATGCCAAGATTACATATACAGTATATGTATCTGTATACTAAGTACATAGAAGTCACACGAACGGGGAGGATTTGCAGGGCTCAGTTCGTTTTTCGCTTGCGTGGTTCAACTTGACGTGGTCCACCCCTCCCATCCCGCTTGAAGTTTGTTCTTCATCTGAACAGTCACAAATTGTCTAGTACAATCTGAATATGCTCTATCGAATTCGCCTTGCTACCCGCCGCACCTTTGTATGTGGATCATTTCGCTCGATGGTTCGTAGTTTCTTTAGCTCATACAGATAATCTTCACACCTTCATGGAGAAATGTTGCATAGCAGTCGTCGAGTTTGGAGCCGGATTTGTTCACACCAACCACCGAACACGGGGCTCTGCGTGAGATGCTTGCCGGTTTCGTAAAGTCAAAAGTGGACCCTCAGGCTTTAAAGCACGACCGCGAAGAGAAATTTAACATTGAGCTGTTTCGTGAGCTCGGGGATCTGGGTCTACTGGGTATCACGGCGCCTGAGAAGTTCGTGCTGTACTTTTAAAACTGTAAATTTAAAACGCTCGAGTCAATTCCAACTATCCATGTTATTATGGCAGATATGGCGGATCAGAAATGGACGCACTCGCCGCGGTAATTGCGCACGAGGAGCTTTCATCCAGTGACCCGGCCTTTTGCTTATCCTTTCTGGCGCACTCGATGCTTTTCGTTAATAACGTTTCGCGCAATGCGTCGGACGAACAGTGTCAAAAGTATCTACCTGATGCCTGCTCGGGCAAAACAATATGCGGAATGGCCATGAGTGAGCCCTCCGTCGGTACAGATGTCCTGGGTATGCGTACAATGGCAAAGAAGTCTGATTGTGGCAAATTCTACTTGCTGAACGGAACCAAGTAAATCTCATTGTATCATTCTCGCTTTATATACTAGTTGAAAACGCTAAATATTTTGTTGGTGTTTACTGTCATATTCAGGATGTGGATAACGAACGGTGCTCTAAATGACACTGAGCTGGGCGACGTCTTTTTAGTATATGCTCGCACTGGTAACTCGGGAACCGCGAAGAAAGACATATCATCATTCATTGTGGAGAAAGGTTTCGAAGGCTTTTCCCTAGGCCAGCGCATCAAGGACAAATGCGGCATGCGTGCGTCCAATACGGCGGAGCTCGTGTTTGAGAACTGTAAAGTGCCGGTTGAGAACCTGATTGGCGCTGAAGGTAACGCCGTTGTCTGCATGATGCGCAATCTCGAAATCGAGCGCGTGACTCTGGCTGCCATGAGTTTGGGTATTGCCAGACGCGCGCTCGAAGTTACAAGCAACTATGCGAAGGAACGTGAAGCCTTTGGCCAGCCGCTTAACACCTTTGGTCAGATACAGAAGAATATTGCCGAATCTTACGCAGAATACATGGCTGGGCGTGCATACGTGTACAACACGGCAAGGTGGGTTCGAGCGATTTGAAACAGAGGTTCGATAATGTTTGAGCAGAACTATGAATTGTGTGCGATGTATTGGAATGGCTGCATGTTCACAGGAATCTGAAGTTGGAATCTGTTGGCAATCGTGTGGACACAGACGGCGTGAAACTTTATTGCGGCGACATGGCGAAGCGCGTCGCAGATCGCGCCATCCAAACCCTGGGAGGCTATGGATACGTAGGTGAGTATAACGTGGAGCGCCTCTGGCGCGATTCAAGGCTACTGGAGATTGGAGGCGGCACAAACGAGTCGCATCACAAGAACATGGTCCATGATCTCGTCAGGAAAGCGGCCTAATCTCCGCGCTGTTTAGCCTTATAAGCATGTGAACGCGGGGCAAAGATTTGCTGATCTACGTTCACTACAGATTCGTTCAAAACTTCAATTCTCCAGATCTTTGTGTTTCCTTTCAGTACCGGTACTACCGGTATCATTTATATAAGTATTACCAATATCCCTATAAAGGAACATTCTTGACGTGGCGACATGTGACTGGCGCTTTTATACAGTGCAACATTGTATAGTGATGATTGCACGCAGCTCTGGCTACCATTTACTGCTGCATCGATTACTGCCTGCATCTCGGTGTAGGTGGCCGACTTGGCAATTCCAGGCTACCTGTGACTTCTCAGTATTATATTTTTGGTGGACTCGAAATGGATGGCGATCGCTTGAGACGGGTTGGCGGGAGCTTTGTGGGTCGACCCGTCGCATGTTGTATTAAAATGATTGGTTCATCTGTTTCCATCAAAATATCGTCTGCTGTGCAGGCTTTTCCGCTCGGCCCGCTGGAAGGAGTTTCAAGATTTAATCTGAGTTCAAGGTCTCTTGTTGTGACAGTTTATCGCCAAGAGCACCAAAAGGCGCCAGGGGATGAGACTGACGAATGACAACGAGAAAATGCAAGAAGCGAGGTTGAGTTGCGCTGTAATGAGTGGTATCATCGTCTTGGCTGACATCCTGAAATTTCGTGTTTTGCTCCATAGCAAGACTGTCTAGGATCTTCGTATCAGTCCCGAGGCATCTTTCGGCCTTCTGCAGTGTTGAGGCAATCGACTTTAGCGGGGATTGGCGCCAATCCCTGCTAAATATGATATGGCGGCTGGCGAGGTTTTTTACGACGCTCTTAGTAAAAACAAGTTATTCTATAGGTCGACAAGGTTTTTCGTGGGGCCGTCTTCTTTCTTCGTTTTTCCAGAAACCAAAATTCATTCATTTTCGAAAGCAAGCGAGCAGTGGCAGGCAGGCCCCCAAATACACGCCTCTGCCCTTATTTGGTGTGACAAACACTCTTGGAGGCTGTGTAAAATTCGCTCGCCACGGATCATTCCTCAAAAGACATTAAAGCCCGCGGAGCCGTTTCTGAGCGCTACGTCTTGAGCTACAACTTCGACTGCGCACTAGCCAGCGTTATCACACACCCAGCTGTGCTGAAGCAGAAAAAAACAGCCACCATAGGTGACCCAACGCTGACAATTTCTCAAGACGAGCTAATACCGCTCGACCGGGTGGCAAAAAGCGAAAAGAACGCGATATTTCAAACAGAGCGAATTGAAGTGGCAAGCCCTAGCGATAGTGCTACACCGTGGACCTCGGGCACGCCTCGAGGGCGTCTCGAGAACAAGTCGGAGGAACGCCTTGCCGGTACGCACGTGTGTTTGATGATGATTGAGAAGCAAACGCTGCAGAAGGCGCCGCAGCCTCCGCCTGTTTCCTCCAGTAAAGCAGCCACTAATACGACGATTAAGCAGGAGCTGAATGGCGCACCTGCTACAAAAGATGCCAGTAGCAACCATGTTAGCACTGTGATACCAGCAGTCACATTAGACACGAAATCTGTTAATCGGAAGGATAAGATACAATCAATGCCTGATCTTCCGCGTGAGGCAATGCAGCATGCGCCGCTACTGGTTGGCAAGTACTACATCCAAGACAAACGTGCTGTATGGTCTGGTATGTGGGGTATGAACGAAGCGGCGTTTGGACCAAATGGCATTATAAGCACCTTCGAAATGAAATCTCAGGAGGATGTTACGATTCATAAATGCACTGGTACTGCTGATGTTGTGCACCCGGCAATGGTGGCTTCTGCGCTTGCAAGGTCTTGTCAGATGAAAAATGCCAGCGTTAGTCAGGTATCACCGGTATATTTGGGCTATGAAATAGACGCGAATGTACGATCGGCAATGCCTTTTCAAGGAAAGTATAGCGGTTCATTTCAAATTCAAGCGACAAAAGGAAAGCAGCAAACAGTAACGGAAAATGATGTTGAGATTCGATTCGTGCATGATGCTAGCAACCCGTCGCAATTTGTCGTTTCTGGATCAGGCGAGAACCGCTTCGGCCAGTTCACGCTCCACGGTTTTCTTTCCAAGGAGTCGAATGAACTGCGTCTCTACAAAGTTTATAAACCAAAAGGTCCTGTAAAGAGAACGCTACCGCGGCGTACCAAATCGGCGAGGGTGGCATCCCCAGCAGTGAAGCGTGAGGTAAAAGCGTTATCGATCTCGGCTCCCGGCGTCGCTGCGATTACGGCATCTGTTGATGTTGCTAAAATCATGACACCTGTGTCAGGTCCGAGTATTGTTGCCCCGCGTAAGGTTGGCACACCATTGTCAGAGTATTCATCTCCCCCACTCGTGTTAGGCCGCTCGGAGCGAAAACGCTCCATTCCTGCTCATCTTCGTGAAGACAACATCCTTGAGTTTGATCAAACACCGGCGAGTATGAAGAAGTGCCTCAGTGTTCTTAAAGGGCTGATGTCAAATCCTAAATCCGCGCCTTTCTTGGTCCCTGTAGATCCGGTCGCTTTGGGCATTCCAGATTATTTTCATGTAATTAAAGAGCCAATGGATCTTGGCACTATTCGAAACAACCTGGAGACGGGATATTATGATTGTCCTACTGATTTTGCTGATCACGTCAGACTGGTGTTCCAAAATGCCATGCTGTACAATGCGGCCCACAGCCAAGTTCACATATACGCCCGCAAGCTTATGGAAGACTTTGAAAAAAGATTTAAGAATCTTAACCTGAAGCTTTCAACGAAAACTGTGAAGTCGGACACTAAGGTAAAAAAGGATCGGAAGGTCGATGCAGGTCACTATTCCAAGAAAGTCAGGGGTGGTAAAGGTACTAAGGGTAACACCAAACGGCGTGGGTCTGGCGAAGAGTCTGGATTGATTTTGTCCTTGAAGGAAGATATTGAGCGCTTAAAAGCGACGCTGGAGCAGCTGCAACCAAGCACGGCGAAGGCGAACGCGTCAAAGTTTGCTAAGGCTGCTGCAAAGTACGTCTGGGGTCAACATCTCCAATCCAATGGTGCGCGTTCTCTAAAATTTTGCTCGCTTTGGTGTGTTTCATTAGGCCTTTTAAAATGGAGGATCTCACAGAAGAGGAGCTCAACGAACCAATGAGTCAGATGGACAAGGCTCGGTTGAGCTCCGACATCCGACTACTTCCGCAGGACAAAATTAATCGCGTTCTTCAAATCATTGCTGAAGCCGTACCGGTTGCCAAAATGGCAAACGAGAATGATGAAGTTGAGTTAGATATCAACGCGTTTGATACGCGGTGTTTGCGAATGCTGGAAGGATATGTCAAGGTAAAGTTTTCTTGCCAGAGTTTTTTCTTTTGAGGCACTCTGATGTGGATTCTTTTTATTTCGTGTAGGAAAACGGGGTTGGTCGCAAACGGAGACGTCCTGCCAAAAAAGACAAGATGGCACCAGCTGAAAAACGACTCAAGTCCGCCCAAGTGGCTGCACTAAATATCCAGCATCGTAAAGAGGAAGTAAAGATTCAACTGGCTGCAATTGATGGTGATGGTAATGTAGCCCGTGTGACGGAAAACGGCAACCATCGTGCAGATCAAGAGATGGCAACTACAGACGTAGACACCAACACGAATGCTTCGATTAAGAAGCCTGACGTCTCTTCCGGCAGCTCATCAAGCTCTTCCGAGTCTTCGGACTCGGATAGTGACAGCGATAGTGAATCTGATTCAGATGATGGCGGCGTTCCTCTGGAAAGGGTGGGTTTATGAGACTTAATTAAGCGAGTGAGTCTAAAGTAATGGTGGATACGAATTACTTATTCATTAACTTTGAATGTGTCTTTTAGTCTCCACCGCTTACGAGTGCCCCTGGCCTGTCAAAACAGGATCCTTCCGCATTGAATCATACTGGTGAGTTGTCGCGACACGACTTTGCAAGTGAAGCATGATAATCCTAATGCTGTTTGCTATGTCTGAACCAGTTGATGTCGCTAAGAAAATCCGCGATGAGCAGATATCAAGATCGGAACCTCTTCGTGTAGAAAACCGCGGAGCTTGGAGTATGTTGGCAAAAAAAGAAACTCCCAATGGGTCGCCGCTGACTCACTCAAGTGGCGGCAGTCAATCGAGTTCGTTGTGGCTATCTGCACGGTCGATGGAACAGATAAAGCAGCAGAAAATCCAGCAAAAAGAAAAGGAACGAACCGATGAATTGCAAGCGTTGAAACGCCGGGAGACTGAACAGCGTGAGAAGGAGAAAGAGCGCGAACTAGCTGAGCGACGAAAGAAAGAGCAAGAACAGGCAGCGAAGCTGGCTGAAGAAAAACGTCTTCGAGAAGAGCGTGCTCGCGACGCGGAACGTCTTCGTCTTGTGCAGCTTGCGATAGAGCAAGAGAAACTTGCCCATGATGACGACGTTGAGCTACATGACGCCACCCTCAGCGAGGATTTAGACGCATTCAGCTCGTCCTCATTTTTGTAATGTGGTGTGAAAGATAAAGGATGAGGTGAGCAAACACGAATGCGAATGTATTCCCGGCGGGTGTGCAAGTTTTAGTAAAGCTGCCGTGTGCGTATGTGCGTTGATATTTAAACCACTGACACTTTCCGGAGCGTATCCAGGAGTAATCTAATAAAAAACGATATGAATGAAATTACAGAGTGTACTTGCAAATTGGCATGTGGCATCACTCGTCCAAGCATAAAATTGTTCGGGTCAGAGGCAACAGCAAGTAAATACTTGAAGTACATGTATACCAGTGCTCAGCTCTAAAAATAAAAGGGCTCAAGAACAAAACCTTTATAATACCGGTATAAGGATTGTATAGACAAAAAAAAGCTGTGCGAAATTTCTCTAATGCTCACGCAGGTTAGTCATCAACCAGCTAGATCTCAATATCCTGCTTTTGCGGCTTCCGAATGTGGCGCATAGTTGCACCTTGATTTGAAGGTTTAAAAGGTGCCTGCTGACCATAAGGCTTTGGAATACCTAACTCCTCAGGAATGTAGGCATTTGGTCGCGCCTTCGCGGTTGTGCTCGGGCATTGTGCTGGAAACGTACCCGCTAGTGCAGCTGCAGCCTTTGCCTGTTCTTTTAGGACTCGAAGCTCATAGCTGCGCAATTTTTGAGTCTGCAGCCGCATAAGTTGCTGTTCACAGATATCACTTGGTGGAAATCCAGCAAGTGCGCGCTTTCGGCACTCATCCACATAGGCAGCAGCATCATGCTTTTCTTGCTGTAGTTTCATTGCTGTAGCCTGATACATTGACAATTCCGAAACTATAGCCATCATGCGGCGCGTTGTCTCCTTGATTCGACCTTGGAAATCGTTGACGCGCTTGCCGAGTTCCAAAGTCTCGCCTCGACGTGCATACGCTTGCGTTCGAAGTTTATTGGAAAGATCAGTGATTTCTTCCAGAACTAATTCTTTTTCCAAAAGCTGATCCTTTTTGCGATGGTATCGTTCTTCCAGGTTTGCGAGTTTTGCTACAAGGTGCTTTCCATCTGGGTCATTTCCACCAAGAGGACGCCATCGATCGCTGTTTTGTGGAGTTTCCAGGTCACGACATAGCATCTCAGTGACATTTTTTTCTTGCTTAAGGCTTTCCTGTAAAGCTAAGATGCGTTGGGCAAGCTCTGGTAGATGTGGTAATTGCCTCCTTGTAGTTTCAAGCTGACGCTGGAGATGAACGAGTTGTATTTTAAGCGCCCGAATATCCTGGTTTTTCCGAGCCAACCCTGTCTCGCCGTTGGCAAGAGCCTGCCCCAGCAAATTTGCCTTTTCGTATAGAATTGACAACTCGTCATTGCGATCAATAAGTTGTACACCAATGGCATTTCGTGCATCCACTGAAAGCTCATACTTTTTCTTTAAGCGCAGCAGCTCCATTTCTGTGTGCGTGATAATACCATTAAATTTGTCGATCTCTACAATTTGCTGCTCGACTTTTTCTTGTTTTGATTGGTACGAACTGTGCAATTTGTTAGCATCTGAACGCAGCGAGCTTCGAGAGCACTGCGCCGAGGCGTGCGCTAACTTTTCCTTCGCGAGCGCCTTGTCCTTCGTCCTCGATTCACTTCGAAGTACTTCCACCTCGTTGTGAAAAACTTTCATCTTTTCCTTCATTTCAGCTAGTGTTTGAGTAGAAGCTTGAATGAGATTGACGCACTTGTTGCGCTCATTCTTAACGACGTCGTACAGAGTGGAAAATTCACGGAAATGGTTGGTTATCTCATTCAACTTCTTCGCCAGATCAAGTAGCACAAGCTCCTTGGTTTTAAGCTCCTGCTGGGTTTGACGTTCCGCAGTCAATGCTGACCTTACTTCGCGCGCTTTAAGCTCACTTTGCGCCACGAGCATCGAAAGTGCTTTTTTCTGTTTATCTTCCTCCATCAACCAGTGAGCAACCTCAGCTTCGAGTTCTACAAGTTTTGCAGACAGTGCTTCCAGCTCAGCCTTCTTAGCTTTATCACCATCTTCTTGTTTCAAAAATCGCGCGATAAGAAGATCCACTTGTTGCTTTACATCTAAATGACGCTCAGCTAGTCCTTTGTTTTCTAAGCGCAGCGACGCTAATTGATGCTGTATATCAACTATCTGGGTTCGGAGGTCAGGTAAAAGAGCCTTGCTACTATCTAGCACAAGAATCTGCTTTTTGAGCTCACGTTTCAAGCGGTCGTAGTTCTTTTGTACCCTTCCATAGCGTTCATTTTCTCGGCGAAAGGCGAGGTCAAGCGTCTTTGCGCGTATTTCAAGTCGTGCCTTCTCACCAAGTCGCATCACGTTAATATTCTGCTCTTCACGAAGATGTAGCGTCACATGATCAGCATCTCGCTGACGTTTATCGATCGTATCTCGATGCACGTCTAGCTTTTGTGTAAGTTCAAGCTGCACTTCATCGGCTTCCTGCAGTTTTGTGGCAGTGGCGTCAACGGCACTTTGCAGCTCCTCACCACGTGCTTTTTCCTTATTGCTCTCCCTCTCGACTCCTGCTAGTGCACGCGCAGCAACGTCTGCTTGCTTTTGCATACGTTCCGGATCGTATCGAAGCTGATCTAGCCGCTTCGACTCAGCAGCTCCAGCTTGCTCAAGCCGCGAGTTTTCTTGCTGCAAATAGTCCAACCGAGCTAAGGAATCTTGCTTACGCTTTCTGTCTTTTATTAACTCGCTATCCAAGCGCGAAGTCTCGTCTTTCAGACTCCCAATTTCAGTCGTTAGATGGTTTACTTCTGGCTCAATAATCTGCGCGTGCGCAGCTAGAAGTGCCTCCTTTTCTGTATTTAAATCGTCATATTCACGCTGCAGTTTTCTTATCTCAAAACTTAATACTGCATCGCGATCAACAGCTTCTCCTAGTTCGTTCAAAGCTCGTTCCTTTTGATGTTGTACTGACGACAAGGCATCAACTTCTTGATCTTTTTGAATAGCTTGTTTGTCTTGTTGACTTCTCTCTGCAAGAAGCTTTTGATTCAGGGCTTTAACCTCTTTCATCAGCTGTTTCTCGTGGTTATACGTGGATAACACACATGAGTGCAATTTGCCATATTTCTCTTTATAAAACTGAAGCTGGTCTAGTGTCAGCATATCTGCCTCATAGTATTGATCAAGGAGAGGACACGTCGACGATGCTCGTGCCATCAGGGCAGATAAAGATCCCGGAACTGAACTTGCTGCACTCTCTGAACCATTGAGAGCACCATCATCAACCATCTCCACGCTTTTGCTGACAACATGGCAACCAACCTCGAGACTTGTGTTGCTAGATTTTGAAGGTATCGATCCCTCTATATCATTGTCAGTCATGCTAATCTGCTATAGACATAATGCCATATATTTAGCGACTATCACTCCCAGAAACTGTTTTTGGTTTTGAAAAAAAACAAAGTAACCATAGGCAAAAAGGCGACGCTCCTATATTTGAATTTTGAGACATTTGTGATTTTCATGTAGTAAGGTTGCTGACGCGCCGATTCGTCACTTTTAGAGCCTCATCCAGCGTCACAAACGAGGTCTGTCGCCAAGACCACACCCAAATTTAACGTTCACTTCTTAATGTCTGCGTCAAAATGGCAAGGACGAACAAGCATGCAAAGAAGTACAACCGGACCCAGTACAAGTTCGACTACAAGCATGTCGTCGTTGTCAATGCTGAAGTTGACTCCCGAAAGTGTAAAAGTACCAATACCGGTACTGAAGTTGTAGTTTGATGCATTTGAATATGATCAATCCTCCGACCACACAAAAACAAAGTATTGGTCATTTTAGCCAGTAGAAACGTTTGAACTGATTTGTTTGTCGAATACAACAAATCAGAGCCAACCAAGCAATAGTTTCCACCAATGATATCGGTTAGGGTTAGGTATGTGTGGTATGCTTCTGCCTCCGACATAACTGGTCGGAGGAAACGCTCAAATATTTGTATCCCCATACATTCCCCCAGTCAATCACATATCTTTTGCATATTTGCATCTTCTCCGACCGGACCCGTCCTAATTTAATTTGTTAGTTGGATGTTTTTAAGCCCACATACAATACAATCTCAGCTTTGAATTATGTATGTCGCAGCAGGACTTCTGACACATTAACTCATATCGCCTACCTCTGCTGTGGAAAACCTGCCAGTGGCGTGTTGCTGGAAGGGTGGCTTCTGACGAAGCAGAGGCAGTGAAATTAAAGGTTTGAAGACATGGAAGTTGCGCTACTTTGTTCTTTATGCAGAGTTCGCTATGATGCAGACGTGGTTCCGTCATCGTGGGGTCCAATTTCGCTTGATGAGATTGGTTCCATGTAGTTACGACTAATTCAGCGCCTCAATAAGCTTAGCTATCCGAACTTTAAAAGGCTGCCGCTTTGACATTGCGTGCTTTTATATTGGGGCACGCATTTCGCGGATGACTATGCTTCTTCGGATGAAGGTGAAGATGCGAGCATTAATAATGGTATCAGCAATAATTAGAAAACGAGGCTAGTGGACGAATTCTTTGCCAAAGTCCAGTGTGACCACCTGTCAAAGTTTTAAAGAGATGGCGGAAGTGGTGGTTAAAGTGGCTTTCAAGATGTTTCTGGGCATCAATGTGGACGTATCACAGTGGAATGCAAAGAATAATGCATGCTGTCTCCTCATCTACGACAATCCGCTCACTGGTATGTTTATTTTCGAAGTGTTTATCTGTCGCTGATAAAGAGATGCTTGCTGCATGGCAGAGTATGTCGAGTTGCCACCGAGTGCTTACGGCGTGCTGTGGTACTCGAATGCTCTATGTGGCGTGCTGAGAGGAACTCTCGAGATGGTACAGATGCGTGTCGAGGCACGGTTTGTCAAGGATGTTTTGCAGGGTGATGAAGTGTCAGAGATCTGGTAGCAGTTCTTGTTGGACAATATATTCGTAAGGGCAAGTGTAATATTGTCGTTTTTATTCTTATATTGATGGATTGGAGCTCAAAGGCATGATGGAAGAAACGATGGGCGACAGAGAAGACTAACACCAACTATTAAAGAAGCAACCTGGAGCTTTAATTTCGTCTCTTTGCAGTTGCTAAAGAAAAAATCTTTATACAAGTGCCATTTTAATAATTGTCCTAAAAAGTCGACTCCTTAATCTATTTTTTCAATAAACGCTTAAAGACGCTCCTTTCCGCAATTGCCAGATTCGAATTCTACCGTCCGCCGACGCCGTGACAATAATGGACGCGTTGATGCTAACAGAAAGGGCTGACATGCCCAAAGCATGTGCGTCTGCGATCTCTAGCCTGACTACTCGGCTAAAATTTTTTCTTGACTACTTTTATATACTTTATTCTTTATTAAAAGGATTATTTTCTCTCATCCAGCTTGCAGACGACTAGCTTGCCCGTGGACGTCCCTCCAACTGCGTATTCTCCGTCCGAGTCATAACACCTGTCAATTAACACACACAGAATTAATAAAAAACGTACAAAAGTGGCACCGAGCCCTCTAAGAAACAGGACGGAAACATACCGGATCGGACCATCAGCGTTAACGTTAATACTTACGATTCGCGTACCATCGACATGATAGACCACGAGCTCATTGGCCACCGTCATGCACGCAATCGTGAACCCCCCGCCAAAAAACGTTAAGGCACAAATCTTGGCA
>MIQA02010954.1:0-29626 GCA_001887855.2 Sclerospora graminicola | reverse complement strand
GGAGTAGTAGTCCCTTATCACAAACAAGTAAACGGGTTAACGAATTTGCATGCGATGGATGAGCCAATCTGGAGCAGACAAATTTCCGGGAATGGAACGGGAATGGGTCTGCAGCCGGAATACGTCATTTTCGTCAGAAATGTGACGCGAAATATCGATATCATAAAATTCCACGGGTTTTGCAGTTGATAATCCAAGTCGAGCTTCGTTTTGGAAAATTGGGCCAGGGGGCCACTGTCTGCAGTATCGCTTGACTGGAAAATAGTGATAGATGCGAGCGGGTGTGCGCAGAAGCTGGCGGGGATTGTGCGTATAGATTGGTGTGGTAGTATTCTGACCTTGGAGCATCCGGAGACAAGAGGGAGAAAACACTGCTTACGGTGTGGAGATGCAGGGCACCAGATGAGAAGCTGCCTGGCGACTATAGAACAATTGCATCAAAAACAGTGTATCACGGTTACTGTCGAGGAAGTTAAGTTAATCGATACGCCAGAACCGAAAATTGAAAGCATGGAGGCCCTTCGGAAGGAAGTACGCGAAAAATGCGTCATACAGGATACGAATCCCGATACGAGGAGACAGCAGGACAAGGAGAAACGAGTGACAACGGCGGAGACTTGTGGAACCAATCAACAAGTAGCTGAACCGGATTCTGGGCAATTCCCTTGAGGAAGATCTGAAAGGTCGCGCCAGTGGCACGGTTAGGCGGAATTCGAAGGAAAAAGGGAAAACTGAGGGTGATACATTACAGGAGCCTGCGGGGCAAAACCAGGGTCAAGAGGTGCAGAGGGCGGAACAGGGTAATAAACAAACCCAAGAAAAAAACCGCGTCAGAGGACAGTAGCGGAAAGAAAGAACCACAACCCGAACCAAAGAACAGCCGGACACAAAACCCAGATCAGATCAGGAGACGAAGAGGCGCAGTAAAAGAGCTACTAGTACCACACGCAACCGGTCTACGGTAGATTTGTTAGTAATCGAAGCTCAAGTAAAGGACGCTTTAAAGGTTTTGGGCCAACAGATTACTAAGCAAGAAGGGCAACTACAGTACTTTGCATATGCAACAGAGGAGGCAGGAACAAAACAGGATTATTCACTGAGAGAAGCATTAGTAGAAATGGGGCTGCAGCAAGTCAAGACGCCGCCTACAGGTAGTTGCCAGGCGTATGGCATCTACAAGTCGTCGTTGGAATCACGCCCGTATATTGGAAGCGACGACGGCACGCTTGAAGCAAGGGTGCGTCGCCAGGGGAATGCTCGACATTCAGTTAAAGTTCCCACGGGGCGTTAGGAAGCAAACCCTTCGCAGTCTAGGGTATGACAAAATATCGGTACGGCGGTCGGAGATCGAATTTAAGAAGTATCTAGTGGATTATGGCACAAGTCCTTCAGCCTTGGAGAAAACGGTAAGTTGCAAGATGTGGGGCAGTAACGATACTTTAAATTGCGTAGGAACAATGTGGCAAAGGCACATATTTGTTATCAATGAAGATGCAAGGACCGGAAGAGTTGGGGCTATACAATATGCGCCCGAGACGAAGGTAGCTCAAAGAAAGAAGTTCGCGACATGTAGTGAATATCCCATTCACATCATGCACTGCGTCAAGGAGGTTAATCAACTTGCTTTCTTGGTTGCGCTCTTAGTTTCTTCAATGGTTGTCGTAACACCATACGTCCCCATTGGTATACTGGCAGGATGAGGAAAGAACATGCGGTAGATACCCGCCATCATCATAAACCTTATCTTAATTGCCACGGAGTCCCTGCTCCATTCTCTTTTCAAGGAGCACACCTTCTAGTTGCGTGAGATTAGCATTCGAAATCCTCGCTCTTGCATTAGGTCCAGCGGTATCAAATTGACTCGTGCCCCTGGCACATACCATACGTTCTGCAAAATACAGCGTTTCAATGTGTTCCCGTCTTGCATCATGATCATCACGCTGCCTTTCTCCTTTACGGTGACATGAGAGCCGTTCATCATCACTAGCTGCCTTTCTTCAACCTCTTGAAGGTGCGTAAAGCAATCGCGTACGCCGCATAAATGTACTTGGCTTCCACAGTCTAGCTTCCCTTCGATGATGACCTTCGATGTTTCTTCCGCATCGGTCGTAACCATGAGTACAAAGTCTTGTTGACCTCCATGGTGTGGATGACTATCACCACGTCCTTCTGGTCTTGGACGGGCACGTTCTTTCTATCTTGAACGGTTGTTGCCACGACCTTCATATCTTGGACGACCATTGCCACAACCGCCTCTGTGGTTAATCCACGGCTTCGCCTTATTGTTCGTTTTCTATAACGTGAGCGCCCTCTTTGTCCTTGCGCTTCCACACGTCTTCCGTTAGTGAAGTCGCGTGCCCAGTGTCCGCAGTCATTACATACGCGACAGTAGCTACGCATTTTAAACTCTTTAATGTTTCGGTTGGTACTTGTACACCTTTTTTCAGTCATTTGCACCACACCCGCAATCATTTGCACCTCGCCTCAATGAATTGCACCGGCGACTCTTATATTTTTATACTTCACTATATATTGTATTTGAGAAATTATATCATACTAGTGTAGAACAAAATAGTCGCTAGCGTAGGAAAATGACAGACCTGGTGCGGATCAATACGTAAGTCAGCAGCCTTAATGAACTGAATAGGGTACACAAAGGATAAGTCAGTCATGTAAAAATGATACAACATAGTTGTTGCTTGCTTACTTGATGACAAATTGTACACCGCCAGGCTTTCGATCGTGCTTTTTTATGAGGTTTTCAAATCATAACACTGCAAATGTTTGCAGTGCAAACCTCGAGCGGGCAAATTGATCACACATAAATCCCAACGGACAGCGAACGGACAGCATCGTAACGGTAGCAATGGCATCATATTCATCTGAGCTGCAAAAAGTCTTGATAATATCTCGCTTGGCGGAATCGTACGTTAAATACTTCGATGCCTCCTTCACTTCATTCACGAGATCATTAATGTTGCACACGTCCTTGATCTGAACCATAAATCCGAACAGATGGATTCTTATCTCCTACACGTTTCATCCAACCCGCGAATACTGAAAGATATTTCCTTGTATTCTCGCACCACTTTCGAATGGTTTGCATGACCTGGAGGAGCACGCTGCGTAATCGGCACGCCGAAGCCATTCACGCCCAGCGGCATATACAGCCAAGCCACAATCAACACCATTGATCACCTTCCCCGAAACATTTGGTATCGTGCAGAAACATCTCGCAATATCTAACGCTGCCCTTCGTCGGGTGGTACAGATCCACGCCACTAGTGAGCGGTACTACTCCCGCAACAGTCGGTACGTCACCATTCACTGATCCATAAAGTAACGCAGCGCGTTCCAATGCATTGCATCCATATCAAGCGACGATGATAGAGCGATTCGGTGGAGCTGTAGGTACCATTGGCGCATATCGAGCCTATATATGCGGTGACTTATAGTTGCTCAGTACCACTTGAGACGAAGTTGGATAGTTTGATCGTACCTTCAATTGTTGCTCAATACTTCGCATACCAGCTGATACTCTCTCAGCGTAAAAGACTGCTGAAGTTGCCCCTCGAGCTTTATCAGCAAAGAGCTTAAAGCATGAAGCAAGCGTCGTTCTTCTCCCTCCCCATCTTTGACTGTACAGTAATGGTCTGTAATGCATTTCAGTAAAATATGTGTTTTATCTTGTTATCAAGCTTTGAAGTTTATCATTTTAGGTATATCATGGTACAAATCATAGAGGCGAGGTGCAAATGATTGCGGGTGTGGTGCAAATGACTGAAAAAAGGTGTACTTCTCATGCTTGGTCCATGGCTTGCCCTGCGTGCCTCGACACTGTTCACTTGAAGTGCGACCCCGCCCGATCCATCACGTCGTTCACCAGTGTAGTCATGCATCCTTTCTGCTTGAAATAGTCGTTTTTACTTGATCCAGCGTTAATTCTGCGCTAGGATTCAGCGCCCTCAGTCTTGAGTACTCGTTACCCAATTCAGGATACACACTCGCTGCTCTTGTCAGTAGTATCTCGCCAAACTTCTCATCCGTTATTGGGCCACCAGCTTTTTCTAACTCCACGGCAAGCTTCTCCATGTCGTTGATGTAGTTTTCCACGCGTTGATCTCTTCGCAATTCCGTACTCAACATCTCTTGTAATACGTCAAGCTTGTTTCGTGGTATCCCATCAACTTCAGCTAGTATGACATTATATAGCAGATGCGCTTGTCCATTCTCGATAACGTTGTTTAGTCTTAGTGCGAGGTCGCACTTAGGGTCCACAAGAAACAAATGCGCCTTCTTTTACGAGCGTCCCAGCAGTGCTCAGCATTACTGTTTCTCGCATCTTCGAATTATTCGCGGCCTTCTACTAGCGCGAGCATTCCTTGCGCGGCAAACTTCGACCTGATCTTTGGCTTCCATATTACACAGTCGTCGGCTCCCGTCAACTCCGGTACACGAATGTCTCGGCTTGTATCCTTGATAACCATTGATTCTTCTTCTCCTAGTGGTTGTAGTGTGGCTTGGTATTTGGCGTATGACGCGGAAATGCCCGTTGTATCTTTGTGTCCAGTTTCTTCTTGTTTCCGAAATGTGACAATCTCGAATGGGTTGGATTCGTTTATTTCTTCTTTTTCTCTGGGTTGTTCTTCCAGATTGTTCTCTGGATTCGGGTCTGACCCGCGGTCTGACCAATCAGCATCTTCGATTGTTGGGCTCATAACCTGTTGGGTTTTATCACTAGTTGAGGTCCTCTCCATTCTATGACCCTTGTGTGAAAGTACTTAATAGTAGTACAATAGTAATACAGTGTTACCTGTTATTACTATGCATTCCTACAGTTTATTCTGTAGGACAGTAGGAAGTATAAACCCCGTTACGGTCGGTGCCTGAATGGCCCCGGGGACTCAAGGTGAGGTGATGGTAAGTGCCCTGCATCTTACTCAATACTGTAGCGCCGTGCGCTCCACCTGTGAGATTGCCAACTGGCGCCTCACCTTGCACGCCCTATTTTTTTTAGTTAAACATGAATATACAAATTCCTAATATAAGTTGAAGTTGCCTTCAACTTCGTAACTGCCCTGCGTCTGGATGCCCTGCATCCTATAATGAATGTAACCGCTCTGCGGTTGACGCCCTGCGTTTGGATGCCCTGCATCCTATAATACATTTAGCTTGACGCCCGGCGTCGCACCTCCTTGACGGCCCTGTCGTAGACGTCCTTCGTCTTGGGTGTCTATCTTTTCTCTGTAACCGCCCTGCGGTTGACGCCCTGCGTCTTGGGTGTCTTTCTTTTATGTTGTTTCCTTACAGCAACTTAGTCGATATCCGGTATCCGGATATCTAACAGAATCAGACAACAATTAATTGCTGGTTTTGTCATGATCATTGACGTAGGCTGGCAATTTTAATCAGGTTTGTAATAAAACCTAATTTTCAATGCGCTAGCAGAAGTAGTTTTTTATCGTTGAGTCATCAGATACCAGAATTCAACCTCATAAATTTTCAAGATTCAACAGCAGAGATCTTATCGCCATTTTCTTGTTGACACTCGAGCGCCAATATGGCCAATAACACAGAAAGCAATAATGAGATTGAATTCTCGTAAAATTGCTTTTTTCTTTTTAAGATGGAGTCAAGCTTGCCCTGCGCAATCTAGGTACCGGTATTATTCAAACCTGCTTTTCCGACTCTAGGTTTTTATGGGGTTGAAGAACAAGAAACGCTCATTCTGTTAGGATAAGGTGCAAAACACGATGTAAAAAAAACATTTTTCTAGAACAGGGTATTTAATTCTTTGGGATAATGCCACAAGAATATTCTCCCAATTGTCTCCAGTTACCGCTAACTCGTCGCGTCCACTGTCTTATGTTCCTCTTTTGTCGCTGTAGCAATCACAAGCAGATAAGACGGTTCAAGTATTTTGGTACCGCGAAAGTCGTATAAATTTGACAACTGCATTTTCTCCTGTGTTAACGGTAGAATACGACGACTCCAAACGTAATTTCAGCGTAGTCCTGCACGATTCGGCTCAATCGTGCAGACTCGGCAATTTTATCTGAAATCCACAATACCTTACCCACTTTGGCTGCAAACCTTTTCATTTTGGCCAAGCAAAGGTAAAGAGTCATTTACTCGACGCAAAACACCTCTATCACTCGTCGTCGGAAAACCTTGATCTTTTTTCGCGCCTATCTTCTGCGAAGAAAGTCCTACTTGCTTTTGAGGGCGAAGTTGAAATTGCCATTTGTGTGTGATCGCGGAATAGCCATTCCTTCGAAAGAAAATGACTCCTAACATTTATACTTCGTAGTACGATTCACCAACAACACAATTAAATTATTACCAGGACGTGGTCTTGTTGAAGTCGTTGACACCTATCGACGTCCCTTGCAGAACCACAAACTGCAGATTTGGACAGCAGACGCACGTGTTGCTACCCACCACTTGACTGCAGCCTCGAAGGTTTAGCCGTCGTAGTGATGGTGAGCGAATATACAAATGTGAGAGGCTCTTAAGAAACGACAAATCCAGATCCACCACATGATCGAGATTTAGTTGCATATACTGCAAATTGTCATTGTGCGAGACGTTGATGCTCTCTAGCATCTCCGACGTCACATGCACTCGAGTGAGACTCGCGCAACTATTGAGATCGAGTTGACGAAGAGATGGGAGGTCTCCGCGTTCCACCAGTACTTGTTCAAGCTGCGAACACCCAGCAAGGCTCAGCTTTCCTAATACGGGGGACCCTGAAAGAATACGTTTGATTAAGTGCCGCAACTGCAATGTTTTGAATTTTTGCGACGAAAGGCGCAAAGTCTTGAGCTTAGGCAAGCTTGTGTCAGCATGTAATTTCGTCAGTGGGCAGTACTCGATGATAAGTATCTCGAGATTTGGTGCAACAATTGCAGGCTCTTGCACCTGGTAGCATTCACGTATGGTGACCTTTGTAAGCTCCTCGGCTATGAGATAAACGTAGAATCCACTGAAGCTTGTCACCCTGGTCAGTCTCAGTTCCCTCAAGTTCCAGGTTGTATCAAGCCATGGCACGAGTGACTCCATCGTCGGCACCTTTTCCAGAATCGTATCTTGCATCCGTAGACACCACACGTGAGGAAATTCTGTGAACAAATGACTGATGGACCTGGAGTTGCATACGTTGCTAACGTTGAGCTCCCACGTGTGTTGAGGTATTACGGTCCTTAAGTTGCGGTTTAAAGCACGCATCGAGCACAACTCTATGCAGGTGAGCCACGATGTCAAGTGGCTCAAGACATCCGGAGACTCGATCGACATGATTATTTTACCAGCAAGTCAATGGTTTTTAACCAATAAGAAGCTTGGATTAGCACTAAACACGACCTAAATTATAGAGAACCTTACGAGTTGACATTAGCTTTCAGGGAGATGCTGTGACGCATTTCATTATGAATAGTATCTTGTCCTTTTTCTTTATGCGAATCAAAGCGTGGCTGCTATTGTCAAACGAGTTTTTTTTAACTCTTCTCCGGGCTCAAAGCAACACTTATAAAAAATATGGAGGTCTCCTGAACAGCAGAACTTAATTGCCATCACAATGCGACTGATTCATGGTGCTTGCGAGAATAATTGGTAATAAGGTAGGAGTTATCGGAGGAGTCATCTTCGGGGGATCCGTCATCATCAGCGCTGCTCTTGTGGCCGAAGGTTTGGCTTAAGATGATAGCAGATGAGTCGGACGGTGGATCTTCCAGCGTCTGCAAGAACTGATGCGCCGACGTGGGCAGCGTGTCGGAGCTAGGCATGGGGTCTCCTAAGCGAGCATGGCGATAGCTGGCTTTGCGGTTCTTCCACTTCGTCATGACAGCCTCGAAGCTGGAGCAGCCATCCAAAAAGTTTGGTAGCTCGCCACGCAGTCTGTTATCGCGAAAATCGCACTCTTTGAGAAACTTGAGTCGTGCAATGCTACCTGGTACACTACCTTCCAGTGCATTGTCAAATAGGTAGAGATACTCTAGGTCTTCAAGCTTACCCAGTGACTCTGGAATGGGTCCACTAAGATGATTACTGGACAGATTAAGGAACTCAAGCGCTTTACAGCACCCGAGAGAGGGAGGAATGACACCTGTAAGCTCATTGTTGCGCAGTGATAGAAATACAAGCGACTTCATACGGCCAATGTCTGTGGGGATACATCCTGTCAAGTTATTGCCACGCACGCTGACCTTACTAAGCTGGGTCAATTCACAAAGAGTGTCGGGTAGAGCTCCACATAAGTTGTTGTGTTGCAGCTGAAATGTCCGCAGATTTTGAAGCTTCCCCAGCTCCATTGGCATCGTCCCGGACAGCGAGTTTTGATACAGATGAAGGTCCTGGAGACTACGGCAATCACCAATCTGAGGTGGGATTGCACCCGTCAAATCATTGCAACTCAAGTCTAAGCGCTTAAGCATCGTGAGTTTCTCCACCTCGGTCGGGATCTCGCCTTGCAGCTGATTTTTAGATAAATCAAGCACACGAAGCTTTGGCAGGCGCTCAAGGCTACCACCCGGTAAACATCCACTCAGATTGTTCGCTGGAAGCTCAAGCGCCACTACGTGACCCATAGACACCTCGACGCCAAACCATTGCTCTGGGTCACGCGTAGGTTGTTTCCATCCATCGCGACGGCGCCAACGATCGCCATTGAGAGCGTCGTAGAGTTCTACGAGCGCCGCCACCTCTGTAGTTGGAATGGAGCTCTGTCCTTGGCCCATTATATGTAAAATCGCTATTAATATGCTCTTCAAACGGGTTTTCTCTCCCGTTTAGAATGTATGAAGATATCATCGGTTAAGTAGGTGCCAGCAATAAATGAAAACAAGTTATTGCGCAAAGCGGGAGTCTTATCATAATCCCCTACAACACGTTAGAATAGTAGGTGGGGAATAGGACAGCTACCACTGGCTGTGTTCATTACGATGTTAATCTTCTAATAATTATTGTACCTGATGGGCGAGGAAGGATCTTGCCTTATAGTGCGTAACTTTGCTCATCCAGCGAAGGCTCGCGATTACGCGACGAGAGCTGTGTTACTGCATCGGATTGGTATTGTGGCGCATAACGTGGCACGTACTGCGGCTGATGTTCATTGCCGGCGTCAGCCACAGCTACCTCAAAGTTAGGGCCATTCATTGATGCGGCGGCGAGTGCTTTGGCCGCCAATCGCTTCTGTTTGCGTTTATTGAGACTATACGCAAAGATGCTATTTGGTGGGGCAGCAGTCGTGGATGCGTACGTGCGTGCAAGATCTTCTTCACCAAATAGCGCGCCCCGTCGTCCACGATTGCGCGGTTGTGCTGTCTCTGACTCAACTGGCAAGGTGGCTATTCGTGAGTTCTCGGGCATTGGCTCGGGAGTGGGCTCTCCGAGACTACGCGTAGATGTGAAGGATGAATTGCGGTTCGACGTAGTTGAACTTTTTGTTAGCGAAGCCACAAGCTTGTTGAGGTCAAAGACGAAAGCAGGCTGGAAGGTATTAGGGTCCTTGGATGGCATTACGCCGTCGAGTGCAGCATTTAGGTCACGGCGCTGGATCGCAACGGGTAGACGACGCATGGAGGTGGTACCCCAAGCAGCGGCCACAGCTTCATTCTCGAATCCATCAGGACAAGTAATTGTGGATATCTGAGGCGATTCAGCTGCAATTGGGACGTTGTAGTAATTCCCGCTGCGCGTACTGCGAATGACGGATGTATAGCGTGACTCGACCATCATGTTGGATTGTCTGCTGTTGTTGCTTGCGAAGTACTCTGATCAATGTTTTATATTGAGCTTAGCCAGGAAGCTTCTTGGCGGTTAGTGCTGCTGTTACTGTGAACGATGCGAACGTGCTCGAAAGAAAAAAACGATTGCGTCTGTCGTAGCGCTTATTGGCCACTAAGACAAGCTATCGAAAAGCGTACGTTCGAGGTGCGTGCTTGTCGTCGAGAGCTTAAGTGAGTTGTGGTTACGTCTGGACTTGGCGATAGATGTCGTTCCCTCGATTGCTAGGGCTAGGTCACCCATTCAGTCGTACTTTTGATCGCCTGATGAGGCTGTACCTTCTCTGTCAAACCTCTCTTTTTTATCGCGCAGTTGAATTAAAGTATTGAGTGTAAACGTATTAATCATCCATTAGAGGCTTGCAACCTTTGAACGCCAATCAGGTGGGAACGAGCGGAGTGTTTTACCATGTTTGCCAATATCATCCAAGGCGGTGCTGTCCGACATTGATGCGAACGCATTCGGATTAAATGTCGGTGGGATAAGATGTGATGTCAATTGTACATGTAAATACGGTAACTGAGGTCAGTAGTCAATAGCATACATTATTCGGCTCTCTATGTAAAATCACGGTTTTGTTAACGGGATGCGCCACAGTGCATTTCATATATTTTGTCAAGCGATCTTGTTTCTGCTGACGAAACGTCGCGCGGTTGTCCAGAACGTGATGGCTGATGCTCATAGATAACTACGAACTACTTCCTCTGTCCAGAAATATAAGGCCGTTTTTTTCTAAAATTATTTTTGAAGGGTTGTCTGAGGGTAGCTGATTGGACGTTTTGAATTGTTAATCCATGCTGATTGGAGAAGTTTTTGTTTTATTCAAAACGGCTCAGCGGTTTTCGAGATATGGCCTTTAAATTCGGACACTCCATGGGGTCCGCTCTCTCAAACTGACGCAGACGGATCCGAAACACCGCCAGCACTGCAAAAACTTGGCAGCGGCCTAGAGCAAGAAGATTCTCGCTTATATATTCTAAGAAGCCGTAATATTTCTGCTGTCTAACGGTGTGACCAAGGATCTTACTCAAAAATTTGACTTTTTCAGCGCTAGATACGTCGTTTTTGGGCATGAGCCCGCACCAAGCTAGATGTAGGCCCAATTAACGATGGCGCAAGCGGTCATCGTGGTCGCAGTGACCAAAAATTACGCGTTGATGTGGAATTCGTCGCGCCGCTCGCGCAAACCATCGCACTTATTTGCCTTTTAATTGAACCAACGTTGGGACCTTAGCGGAGTATCTTTGAATAAATATATATGAAACCGTACTTAAACCCAATTCGGCCTTATATTCCTGGACATGCTTAACTGTAGGCGCGGCCTTATAATTCTGGACAGAGGAAGTACAAAAACAAGCTCCTCGGTGTCGATTTCTACCTCATGTGCTTGCAATTTTCTGGGGCAAGGGATGGTGTTCTTAAGGCTATGAGATAATAAATGCAGACGAGTCTGCTTACCCAAAACGCAAAGAAAGAATGCTTGACATCTATGTTTGCTATTTTAGTCCAATTAATAAAAGGCTACAAGAATATTTCCTATCGTCTTTGCAGGAGGTACATCAGGAGGTGCGGTATCCCAAGAAATAAAGATGAAGCGCATAAAAATGCTCCTGTGTATACGACAGTGATCTCCATGGGGAATATCGGCAGAAGAAAGTTGCGAAGATCAGCAAACTGGCCCTGATCGACATTAAAGGATCGGTTCGAATCCGACCTCAAGAGAAAGACCGATCACGAACCAATCTCTCAAGTATAATGTATGTTGGAGGCAGAAGATAGGTTTGGACCAGCAAAGGAAGCTAATTCTAACTGCTTCCGAGCTGGTTCCAAGTGATCTCGATGTGATTTGGACCTGGTTCCGACCTGGTCATGAGCCGATCCTGAACTGGTCCGGGTCGGTTCCGATAAGTTTCCAGGTGCTGAAATATATTGACTTTTCTAGTCAATGTCAGTGCTGGAAACGGTTGCAGAACATCCCGAGAGGCTGATTCTAAGCTAGGTTCGAGCTGATACCTCAAGATCGGTTGAAGATCGGTCAAAGGTGGTTCGAACCAGGTCAAGTCAGTTGAAATCGGTCTAAAGTGTTACGAATCAGATTGAAGAAGAGTTGAAGATCGGTCTAAAGTGTTACAAATCAGGTTGAAGAAGAGTTGAAGATCGGTCTATGGTGGTACCAAGACACCTTTGTGACAAGATGGTCAAGATTGAAGCATTAGGTGGGTCACATAGGTTGGTGTATGGTACATTAGGTTATATATTGCATATATACATGTAATAATAGGATTGAATTTACCCCCTAAGCAAAGAGTCGCTCCGCCACGTTTTGGCGGTCATTGGGAGCACAGGGTTAACAAGGTCCCTGTAGCTCAACTAAGTTCCCGGTTTAGACGCGCATAGACGCATTTTGGCTCACCGGAATTCCCCCGACGGGAATGTTTAAGGTTTCTAATCCTCACTCTCACGCTCCAGGTTTTGAACACGTTTTAATACGTTTCAGTGAAGGAGCTAAAGATCCTACGAAAAGGGACCGGTATCTATAAAAGTATGTAACGAAAGCCGGGCATACCAGAGCGAAGTTTACGCTCTCATCCTATCTTGACCAAGGGTCGACGTAGGGGATTATACCGGTAGGGATCCCCACTCAAGTTAGTACACTCTCCCTCCAGGCTTCTCTCCATGCGGACATGAATTGTGGTGGAGCCGATTTCCAATCCATAACCGAAGTTGTGGGGGTAAGACGGATTCCCACTGGCCCGGACGACCAAGTAGCGGAGGGGGTACTCCGTTGATCCTGATCAGCGTCAGGATGGGATGAATCATCACTATGATGACTTATCCGATCATCCCGGTCTTCTGACCGTTCGTCATGTACGATAGAATCCATGTTAAGCTTCATCTCACCGTGTGTACCCATTAGCGTTCGACTCAGATGGACTCTAGACGAGGAAAATGCTCTGAATCAGGTCGAAGGATGCAACCTTCTCTAGACGGGGGGTGTTTTCGGGTAGAAAGTTTTACCGGAGGACAAATCAGGGGTGATACTACGTGTGAGTATCGCAAAAGTCGGGTCGGGATACTTCAACCGACCCGACCAACCAATAAACTGAAAATAACAAAAAAATGCGAAAACCACGATATAATCACGGTCTTCCACAGTAAAACCACAACGTTATCGCCATAAAACCCTTTCCAATTGAGCTATTCTCCCATACGTCGGGTGAGGCAAGAAGTCTAAGGACTTCACCTGAGCCCAAGGAATGTTACGACACGGCATATAGGTCCAAAATGCTTAAGCCTCTGTTGGCATACTACGTGCCAAGGAATCTGCGTTAAATCCACGTGATTGCTAGTGAATCTTCATATTTAAATACTTTCCTTGGTACTTCAGCTCAATTATTGCCTGATTAATCCAGATGTCTAGGTGCCAACCTATATATTTATCGAGCCTTTCTTGGGCCGGTTTGTCCGGGCTATGATCCGTTTTCGCAAAAGTTTCAATTGACAGTTCTGGACGGATTTATTTTGCCGTCCTCGTTTCTTACATTCCTCGCCATGTGTAAAAAGCGCTCGGCTGCTGCATTAGCCCAAATAGAATTGTTAGTAACCCATGCCTCTTTATACTTATCTTTACCAACATGTCGCTTCCTTAATGATAATTGTGTGAATAGACGCTGGAATTGAAATCAGCCCTAACCCCCCTGCACCTCGTGTACCAACACGAAGGGTGACATTTTGTGTCTTCCGTATTCACTACACATTGGTGTATATATCAGATAAACTTCTTCTGAAGATTAATAAATTGAAGAAGTGTATCCCGCGGAGGATAAAACAGTAAAGCGGTAAACAGTATTGTTGGAATCGCTACTGCGTTAAACAGCTGGACACTGATGTACCACATTGTTTTGCTGCGGAAAGGCGATCTGATAGCGCATCGCTCAATTCTTAATGAGAAGGGGACCAGTCCCCACCTCATACCCTAAATAACGTAAGGTATCCCCTTGTGGAACAACTGGTATTTTCTACCAAGGTATTTAGGAATATGAAGTGACATTGGCGACTTGTAGCCGTAACCCTAATAGTGTGCCAAATTGATCAATGATCCGTAAAACTTCCTTAACATCTTGATTCTTACGAATAAAGACCGTTGAATCATTGACAAAAGCAGAAAACTGATGCAAGGAACACGAGTCTGTTCTATCTATAGGGAGTCCATCAAATTATGTAGCAGCATTTAACACGCAATCCCTAGTGGTTCTACTGCTAATATGAAAAGCAGTGGCGCTAGGGGACATCTTTATCTAATTCCGGAAATCACCGATAAAGGACTGGATAAGCTCCCATTCACTAAAAAACGAGCACTAGTACCCTCGTGTAACTGACGCACCAGTCTTATGAACTCTCTTGAAAATCCAAATTTGTCCAGGATTAAGAAAAGATATTCTCTATCCACGGTATCGTAGGCTTTTGCAAAATCCAGTAATAGGAAACCTTCACTATGATCTGGATCTTGGTCTGCGCGTTATACATTTCTCTTTAAGAGCGCTAGCAACATTTGTACCGATCTATCCATTCTTAGTCCGTTCACAAACCCCAGTTGGGACATTCCAACCAGCTTAAACAAAAAGGTTTGGAGCCTTCGAGCTTTTATTTTGGGCGACTTCCGACTTGCGCACTTCCTGGTATACTGGTTCAAGCACACCAGTATACCACTCACGTATACACGAGCTCCCGACGACACTAACCGGTTGTATTAAGTGATATTTTTCTACCTGTTATGAGCCTATGGTTTACGGGGATCAAGTCCGGAAAGTAAATAATTTGTTGTGGATTTGTAACTTTTCGACTGACCGCCGAGGTTACGCTAAATTACCGTGTTGAGAGTAAAGTCTGGAGTGTAGCTGTAAATAAGTTTGTTTGATTCACGTTTTGACTTTTCGCTTGATTTTTCACGCTTGATTTTTACGTTCATTTTTTCACGATAGAACTTCTGTGGTAGTAGTCAGTAACCGGTTGGTTACCACCGTGCATTTGGTTATCATCCGTATAACATAAGAATTAATCGCGCAGCCGTGGAGATTGTAGATAAAAAGAACAATAATGAGATACTGAACTGATACATTGCTATGTGTTTGCAATTGAATCTCTTCCGTAGGAGAGACGAGCCTTATCTGGTCTCAGCAAAGTTCAAATTAACTCACACAATTTGTAATTCACAAAGCTGAGTCCTTGTCGCCATGGCTCCGTCCAGAATGCCCTATAAAAAGGACAGTCGGGTATATTTAATGCATTCATTCTAAGAGCATCTCCAGTCGGTGTGCTATTGCTATTCTATTCATAAAAAACGGTAATTTATCGCAAACAGCGCACTTCTGGTAGCCAGTCGTTGCGCTATTGCTATTCTAAGCCAAAAAATACGCCGACCTGTGCGATTCGGAGCCAGAATAGAACAGCAGATCTATTCGCGTACTGTAGAGTTCAATACAAAATCCAAAACACCAAAAATCGTCCCTTGTGACATTTCACACAAACATTTGAAGTATGCTACCTGACGCTACCATGTCACAATTTGGACTCCAATCTAGCGCATAGACCTCGTCCGCGTGGCCTGACAACGTTGTATTGGCATTTTTCGGCTCGCTAAGCTCCCACACCTTAACAGTCGAGTCTTTGCTTGCTGTCACGATCCGCCGTGCATCGCTGGACCAGCACACCTGGTATACTGCACCGACGTGACCATTGAGAGTAGCAACGAATTTACCTGTTTGTCCATTCCAGATCTTGACCTTTTTGTCAAAACTGGCACTAGCGAAATACCGTCCTTCTGGCGAGAAGCTTAAATGATTCACAGGCTGCCGATGACCGGTGAGGCGGACAAGAAGTTTTTTACTCTCCGAAGGCTCCCAAAAGAACAGTGTAAAGTCATCTGGACCGGAAACCAAACGCTCCGGTTGGCCTCTTCGCACTTCCTGATATCGCTTTAGTGCCGCCTGCTGCATCTCTTCGCGAGATGCGAAGCTCTTGATGTTGTGGCTGAACGGTCCCGAACGACAAACGTAATCGACATTCAGAGCAATGCGGTGGCCGTGTCCAGTGAGTGTGCGCACAAGCATTCCCACTTGTTTGCCTTCCATCAACCAGACTTTAATTGTTCGGTCTCGGGATGCGCTGTATAAAAAGCCTTCGCCACCCCATTTAATGCACTCCACCGAGTCCGTATGACCCGACAGCGAGGCAACGGAACGTCCCGTACGATCATTCCATTCTTTAATCGATCCGTCCTTTGAAGAACTAGCGAACCGCTCACAAGTATTATTTCGATGCATTGGTTCCCAGGTTAGTGAATTAACCCATTGTTTGTGGCCCTTCATGGGCTTAGCGATCTGCTTACCGGTCTGCGGGTCCCACAGACGAATCTCGCCGTTGCGACCTGCCGACGCAAAACGCGCTCCATCCGGTGACCAAGCTGTACATAGTACATGATTCTTGTGTCCACGACTCGTGTGTTTTGGCATGCATGTGTTTGTATCCCAGAAACGCACAGTTGCGTCCCCACCTCCACTTGCTAGCCTCTTCCCGTCCGGACTAAAACTTACGTCCAGGATAGCTTCTGAATGTCCCTGCAATGTATCGCTACAACGAGTAACAGGACGCACACGAAAGGCCGCTAGCGGCTGGTACGTAATCGTTAACGCTGTCTCTGTCGACAATTTCTACCAAGACATACAGCCACAAACAGATTGACAACTTGTTCACCACCAACAGCATTAACATACACCAACACACCAACTCTTTTATCGTGGCTTCCAGCGATGTCGTGACCTCCGTCTCGTCAATGAAAAGCGAGTACGGTACTCGGTTCTTGCCATTCTGTAGCACTTCGTTTACCTGCTCTTCCATCTGGCGTAGATTGGAGGACACGGGAATCTCTAGTTGAGGTCCCACATTGGTACCCTGAAAACATACATTGATACAGAGTGAGGGGTATCATTCCATTTAAGACGGTAACAGTGAAGTCTCACATCTTCGCTCTGAAACTCGGCGATGACGGACGCGCTGGGCCCATTTTCCGAGTCATCATCACTTTTACCGCTGGCTTCGAACGTTTCCGTCTTCTTCGCTAATTCTTCGGCTGCGTTGATATTTTTAGAATAGCACACATGACTGGGAACCAAACTCTATTGCATTATTGCTAATCTTAATTGACCAATCATGACACGGATAAATTTCCAAAATAGAATAGAATAGATCACACGACTGGAGATGCTCTAATTTTTCATAATCTAATTGTATTTCATGGTATTGTAACAGACCGTCAGACAACGTGTACTGCCACTGTCAGTGAGCCTAGAACAGTAAAAGCGTCCTCGTCTGCTGGGACGGAAGGGCCATAATGTCACCGTAGCTGTCTCTAACCCAGTGGAAAGCTGCATCGCTTGTCAATGGCTGAGAAAAAATGACAATAAGATGGAATAACTTCTGTCTCCATGCAATAACCACCAATGAAGGCGTCGACCTCACATGACTCAAATGCTATGCGTTTACACTCCTTGAAGTATCCTTAAGTTTATCATACTTGCGCTTTAGACTCTTTTTTGATATACCAGATGTCACAGATGCAGTAGCGTCGATCACGAGGTTAGTCTTGAAGGGCGCTGTTTACGGAGACGAAATGATCCAGCTCTTCACCGTTTTTCGTCACGCAGCTTGTCAATTGAATTAACAAGGTCCAAAAACGTCGCACTAACAGAAATACTGTAGCCAAGCTCGCCGTTGCTGCGTTCTCAAGATACAACGGTCTTAATTGGCCTTCGATGTGGGAGCATCTCCCTTGGCACGCTCTGCAGTCAAATCAGCACGTTTACGTCCGGGAGTTGCGACCATGTCGTGCATATAGCGAACACGATCCTTAGGGGTAATTGGCATTGTGTCATTTTCGACGCAGCTTGGCGGAAAATTGAGACGTTCGGCCCTCACGCAGCGCTACCAGTGTTTATATTGCCTTGCTCGTCGATGCAGCGGAATCATTTGAGAGTGGTCGAAAAGCGGAGATGGTAGTGTTGGTGACCGCAGTTTTGGAGCTGAGCACTACATTTATTCTTTACGCAAATGAGCCCTATAATGTACCCACGTGGCTAAGTATTTGTCTAACAAAGCAAAGGCTGCCTTCATTGAAATGTCTTTAAAAACTCGGTACTTTTCAATAGTACCGGCCGCCAAGGTTCCTTTTCTCTGCAAAATCGCGACAGGATCATGTTCTTAGTGAGAAAACGCAAAAGAATCGCATAGTATATGTATTTCTTTCTAATATTAATTGTTTTGCGTCCATGTCCTTACATAATAATACACTGGTACGGCGCAGTAAGAAAGTGAATTCCTACTTGACGAGTGTACTTTCCAAGCGCACGCCTTTCCTTGTAAGAAACAGGGTAATAGCTAGGGCTCAAACCCAAGCCCAACCCGCACCCAACCCGCGCGGATTGAGTTGCGGGTTGACCTGATCCCAACCCGCAGCCCACACACAGAATTTTAACTTTAACAACCCACAGTTGGGGGGGGGGGGCGGTCCGGTGCCCTCTTTGTCACTACAAGAAAAAAGAGTGATGTAGCACAGCTCGTACTGAAGCAAGGAAGGACAACGTACCTGCGCGGAACATGATAAAAAGCAAAGACGAACGATTGTCTCTGGAATGGTGTTTACTACAGAGGTCGGTTGAATATGAGCGTGCATTGGCATTTGGGCGACTAAATTATTCTATGCCGTAGCAAGCAGACGCAATCATCTTGCAGCATAATGTATTTTACCAAGAGTTCGCTGCCTCAATTACTAAAACGCAGATTGGACAATTAGCTCAATCTATAATTAGTATAACCTTTATATTCTTCAGCCACCCGTGCAGTTTTTTCACCTCTAACTTTGAGTAGCTTCCCACGCCACCTCCACCTCGTGTAGACGGATGTAAGTAAACCCTCTCATAGTGGAGGAGATAATATCCTACCAGAAGAGAATCCATGCCTTCTGACGAAGTCCTTCCTTGGCCAACACGCTAACCCAAACAGCCCGCAACCCATCCCGCAACCCGCGGGCTGGCCTGCGGGTCGGCCTCAACCCGCACCAAACCCCGCGGGTTTGAGCCCTAGTAATAGCGCATCTGCTATTTTTTATTGTATATCGTTTGGTGACATGTATTGTACCGACTATCCAGCTAAATATTCTTTACCTGAATTTGGCTTCTGATGTATTAGGGGGTGCCAAACCTAGGAAAATGAGCCCAAATAATCAGCCAAAATTTGGCTCGGAAACCAGCAGTTTTGGCCAAAAACAATCAGACGTCTAAAAGCTCGACATACCCCCTTTTCTCTGTTTATTTGTCTACGATATTTAGAGACTCCCCGAGTCATATTTGCGAAATCTTAACTGGCTCCCAAAACGAAATTTGCACAGAGGTTTAGCATCCCACTTCACCCACGTCGGCGGGTTCTGCAGGAGCACGAGCCATGCTCCCCGCAGTGACATGAGCACGTTCGACGTGCTCGCGTCGCTTCTCTGCGTGAAAAAGCCAAACTTTTCGTGACATTTGCTGGGATGATCAAGTTCCGTTTACCCACAGGCACCAATGAACGACTGACTCGCATGGAATCCATGATTTATTAGAATCATTCGTCGTCGCATGACGAAATCGCATCGAAGATCTCGTCAGCCTCGTCCGGGTGGTTTACCACCATTTTGATTGAATGCGAAGACACCATGGCATCCTTTTCAAAGCGAGCATAATATCTTGCACAAATGTTTCCCACAATTTCCACTCTGGAAAGATATGATGGCAATCAGTAAAATATGGAAATTCTGTCCCACGCTTTCGTCAAAAGAGAGGAAGCGGTCGACACAATGACTGAGAGTGCTGGGACTCTGCGTCGGCACTACTTCCATTTCATCCACAAACACAATTGCATCTTCATACTGCTGCTTTTCAAAGAGCTCGACGAAGATACTGACATTCAAGAGTGTCTGGAACGCAATCGCCGCTGTTTTTGCATACTTATTTGCAATCGTCTGGACCCACGAGAAACGCATCCATTTTTCCGCGAACTCTTTCGCTTCTCGAAACCATTCTTCACGCTCAGGCCGAGGAGCTGACAAGGTTGAACTAAGCTGTGAATTCAGTAACACGATCATGCCTTCAATGCTACCAGCACTTTTCAAGAGCGCAAACGCGTCGTGTGGACGACAACGCGCTTCCGGTTAGCGTGCAGCGGCGAGAATAAGCTCATTGATCATACCTTCTGGCTCGACTTTCAGCAAATGGTCGTATAGTCCACGCGTACGCGAACCATCCGTGTTATTCGTAAACCCGCTGTAGCAGTTGCATTATTGCAACTTGTGTTAAGTAAAATGATCATTACCGTTTTGAATAGCTCGTTATAATGGAGAGGATATTGCTGATTCGTTATCAGCGGTAACAAGTTGTCCGTGTTTTCCACAAAAGTTACACTGAAGGTGGGTATACAATGTAATTTATCAGGGAGCTCTGGTATACAAATACGGTGCTCGATCATTGGCCTCAAGATCTTTGATTCTTGCACGAAATTGACAGGCTCAATACTCACGACCCCAGCCTTAATACGAAGTTCCTCTCGCACGCTCTCAGCCTTCACACGTAGACGGCAAACGTACTGCTTGAACAACGCTTCCTTGAAAAGTGACTCAAACATTGCCGGATTCGTGTCACGAAGCTCGCCAATTTCATCTGCGGTACGGCCGTTCATTACCACCTAACCTTGGTGATTGAAGCATGTTGTCCATGTGCTACCTGTGTGGTCTAGCATAATCACCGAAAGTATGTAGCGGCGTTGTAGGACGTTTGACATTTTTCGCACGACAGTTCCGCGGTTGTAGGTTGGTTTGTAGGCGACACGGGGCAGCAAGAGAGGGCTGATGGTACTGATTAATACGAGCTTGCGGCCGCTGAGTAAGCATCGGTGCGGTAGCAGTGGACCTCGCTCCTAGAGCTGCTGTAGTCGGGACCAGAAGCTGCTGGATCAGAAGGAGCATTGGTGTCTTCGATACTTGACGGGAGCCAATGCGGTCAAAGGCGGGCGCGATGTCACCAATCTTCAGAACAATAAGAATTTGCCGGCCTTTTATTTCGTTCCTTAAGAACTGATTGAGCTGCAGCACATAATTTGTCTTGAGACTCTCGTTTTCTATCATACATAATAAACTTTATCTTTTCTAAGAGACACAACAAAAGTGACTTCCGACTTGCGCACTTCCCGTAATACTGTACTAGCCACACCAGTATACCACTCACGTATACAAAAGCTTTCCGACGACACTAACCGGTTTCGCGCATTATTAAGTAATATTTTCTTACAGAGATCACTTTTGGTTGATCGCTTTCTTGTGCTCTTTGTTGATTACTACTCACAAAGTAATACCAACAAGTAACATTAGTCGTGTATTTAACATTTAATCATTCCAGAATGTTTGTGTTGGAATTCGGGTTCCGGTAAGACGCTACATTGAAGTGTTACTAAGTTTGAGTTTCTATTATACTTTAGAAATAGATACACGTACTAAGGCGTGACAATAGTAGGGCCAGTTACGAATCCGTGAAGGAGACGCATAATCGTACAAGAAGTAACATGAAAACTTAAACGATAAATATTTTCTCAGTTTTACATTTACTCTTATCTCCCTAGGTGCCTACCATCCGCTTTCGAGTTCTTACAATTCTTTTACCTGTCCCGGCAACATGCTGACACTGTTCAAATTGTGCTGAAAGAGGACAAGCGCCGCAACAGATGCCTAGCCTGGTGGATAACATACCATTATTATTACGCCGCCCCAATTAAAAAGTTAATGTATTAATCTCTATTATTACTGTATTTTTTTGGGCGGCGTCGCATTAGCATCCCAGCCCCCTCCATGGATTTTCCTCCATTATATGATATTTTGATGAATTATCTCAGGTGCACGATTTAATGTCGCACAAATGGAAATAATTTATGGGAAACACTAAGGGCACCTCACAAAATTGATTTGGGCACTCACTCGGACTTAGTTAAACTAAATCGGATTTATTGCATGTAAAAATCCATATTTCCTTAAACGGAAACGCATGTTGCATTGTCCCAGTTCGTATTTGACACCTCGGTCGCCAAAGTCACCTTGTGCCTCACATTCGGATGATTTGAAAGCAAGTGCTTAAGACTATAACGCTTATTCCCCTGATTATCAAATCAGGAGCGGCGGTGAAGGCTGATACTTCCCTCGCCGTCGTTGTTGCAGAGCATGGGTCTGAGCTCATGTTGAACTCTCGAAGATGAGTTCAGAGTTAGATTCCGAAATGTCCTACTTTTGAAGACAGATCGCTCGCTGCGTGACGAGATGCGCTACGTGCTAACCGCGCATGTCGACCTTAAACACAAGAACGACCTTCTCCAGGTCGAGCTTTCTCAAAACAAGTCGGAGTTTGAGAGTCTCCAGACTTCTCACGATCGACTGGAATCTGATTACAAGTCCCTTCCGTCGGACTTGAAGAAGCATGGCATACGCCGTTGGAATGCGCCTCGTCATGAGGGCGAGACCAAACGTAAGGCTTAAGACGCCCTACGTAAATACCTTGGTTCATCCGCATTGCTGCGGGATGTATAGTGTATAGCAATCTCCCCAACTTGCAACAGCAACTTGAGAAGTGTCCGACGCGTCTACTGCTGTTATAACAGTCGATTTACAATCCGCTTCAGCCGACAAATAACTTCTTACGAAGAATATGTGTCTGCTGCAATGGCAGCAGACAATGAAGGCAGCATCGCAACTACTAATAAAACAGTAGACGATTTCGTGTTCAGCGTCAAGCTGTAATACGCAATGTTAACGACACCCTTGCTTCTGCATTCGACAAACAGAAGCAAAATGCAGACAAACAAGGGGAAGAAAAACAAAAGCTCCTTTCAGATAGGTAATTAGTTTATTATCTACAACTAGTTTATCTACATATGCAATAAGCAACCCCCCTACAACTGGAAGTTGTGACCTAAATTCATCGGACCCATCGAATCGCTCGAAAATTGAGCGGGTCCTTCCCCACTTAGTTTGGGCGCACTGCCAAGTAAAGATGGGGTTCATGGATGCCTCATGGCATTCACGGAGAACGCTACCACGCTCAAATTCCCCGGTTTATATTCAACCGTAAGGTTGTATTATGCCAAGAATAAATACCTTCTTGCCATTGTTTGGGAGATATCGGTGCGTGAGTTTACATGGAGTTACTTCGATACTGTGTTCATCCAGAGCAAGAGTGGACATGGTAAAAACGATATGGATGTACACAAAGTACATTTACGTTAGAGCTTATGCGTAAGAATAAGCTCTATGCAAACTTGAAATACACTTCTGCTCACCCAAGATACCCCTTCTCGGCTGCTTTGTAGGCAAGCGCCCTGATCCTTAAAAGATCAGAGCGATTGTTGAATGGACGGTGCCAAACAACGTCAAGGTGCTTCGTGAGTTCCTTGGTCTTGCAACATATTTGCATAGTACTCATAAAATTATGATGGTCTGATTCTTTTTCAGTTTCTTAAGAAACATGTCGAGTGACATTGGGACACCCAATGCCTAGCGGCTTTTAATGCAGTCAACCAAAACTTGACTGATACACCCGTCTTGGCCATAGCCCGCGACCGTTTCATTTCGTTTGCGACGCGAGTGAATTCGCTATTGGCTGCGCTATCATGCAGCGCGATCACAATTATCGTGATCGCATTATATTCTACCACTCACGTCAGTTTCAACCAGCTGAGCGTATCTATCCAGTGCATGACAAGGAACGCTTTGCCATAAGTATGCACTGGCGAGGTTTCGATTCTCTCTCCTAGAAGATATACTGTTTGTGCTGTATACCGACCACGCGCGACCGTTAACGCACCACGCGCAACGGATGCATGACACATCGGTTGAATATTGCAGTGCACTTCTTAGCCCCTGTGGCATTACTAGCAACTCCCGAAGCATATGACTTGGGGTACTCACTGCCGTGAAAGGGATATCCTTCTCACGCATAAAAAATGATAGAATCCATCTCTTAAATGGATAGCGCGCTCATGACATCTATGATAACATCTTAACGTGATATCGGGGTTTGCGCAGGTACCGTCGCAATAAACGTAAGCGAATCACCACCTTCATGTGGACTTCTTCACACAGAAAGTGGGGCCAGCGTGCGTAAGGAAGACTTCCGAACGTTTTTTGCCTTACGAAGAGCTTCAATAAACACGTCGATCGCATTTATCTAATGGCAAATGTCGCGTGACAGTAGTTCGTGCCTGACACGAGGTCAATTTCATGTCGAGTCTCTTTGTTTTTAGTGAGCTCGCATAGAACTTCTTCTGCAAATACGTCAGTGTCTGAAAGGTCCCATAATCCCGCGTGATAGGTGTGGAAATCATCTAAAGAAACCATTGTCAAACTTACACAAGTCTGTGAAAAAGAGTGGAATGGCAAGGATAAAAAGAAATTCCGAGATGGAATTCTAGAAGACTTGCGAATAGTCAAAGGACTTGCTGAAGGGAAATTATTACCAAGAACGTTACCCCAGTTGTTACGGCAAATAATGACTTCAAAAGATAGATTGTGGATAATTTTGACTATAAGGGTAAGGGTCGAAGGATGTCTCGTGATGGATATGAAGAGTGAGGGGTCAAAAAAACATTTCAAAGTACCAAAAGTCTTCAGGAAAGTATATCCACAACAGCGATGGCACGCGGATTAGACAATGCAAACTTATGGGATATGCTCGCAAATCTAAATAGATCAGCTATAACCAATCGGAACATAGCCTCCACTTGTATTTTCTAACCAAAGACATCGTGAAACGTTAAGAGGGAGTGCCAGTACCGTATCACAAACAAATCCATGGTCTGCGAAACTTACATGAAAGACAAAAACCAGAAGGACCTGTTTGGTCAAGAAAAATCGCGGGAACGAGTAAGGGAATGGGGTTTCAAGCTGATTATGTCATCATCCTGCGAAACGTGACGAGGAACATCGACATCATCAAGCTGCATGGATTCTGGCTGACAATAATTTCCGTCGGTTTCAGGTTTGAGGAATTGGATCTGGAAGGTCCATTATCAGCAACGTCGCTCGAATGGGAAATTGTAACCGATGCGAGTGCGTGTCCACAGAAATTACGGGATCATGACTTGGCCATCCACGTAGAACTTTTATAACACGATCATTCAACAACTTCAAACGCGGAGCCTTGCAATCGATTTCTCCAGTGATCTGCCGAATCACCAGATTTGAATCTCCACACATGATTACTCTTCCAATCTTTTGCTCTTGTAGGAGGTCCAAACCTAGCAGCAGACCACGGTATTCGGCTTCATTGACTGTGATGCCCGGGGTATAGTCTGAACCAGCAGATATGACAGTCCATTCCGGCAATTTCCACAACAACGCGCTATACGCCCCTACGCCTTTCTTCACGCTCGCTGGTCCGTCGAAACTTAGAACGATCAAATTTTCCTCCGAACCGACGATCGCTGGGGGTATAATGATTGATTCTCGCGGTTGCTTCCGAGGAGCGACCTCGATCAGATCTTCCTCGACTTCTGATCGGGGTGTGATGCTGGCTGCTAGCGTACCGAGAATTTCTTCTTCACCCTTGGTGCATTTGATGATCTCCAAGGTCCACTGAGATAACAGCGCTGACCATCGCCCCAGTCTTCCGTCTAACCCGTTCGCAGACAATAACCAAGCCGAGTAGATCGCCTAGACAATACCTTGATCGATCTAGTCACCAACATAGAGTAACAGACATCCAATATGCGTAATAGTGCCAGCACTTCTTTATCCACAATACCGTAGTTGACCTCGTTCGGTCTTAATGTCCGGCTTGTAAACGTCACTGGGCAATATACTCCGTCGTGATCTTGGACCAGTGCGGCTAATATTGCCCATTTACTGGCGTATGGAATCACCACGGGAATCTTCCCCGGATCGAAATGCTTCAGTATCGGATTCGAAATCATCTTCGCCTTCAGCATACTGAAAGCTACCATAGCTCGTTCCATATGACCCTCTGACCCTGGCACAGTTCGATCGATCAGCGATCCAGTCTTGAGATTCGATTCGATAACTTTGGTTTCGCGACCAGTCTCACTTAGTGAATTTCTCACTTGATCACGTTCTCGTAGCCCGTGTTCACCAAGAGTGCAGATTGGGGACGATTTAGGTACTGCTGGGAAACTGAAGTTGTTATGGACGCCTGAACGATGGCGAACCTGGAATGGAAGGTGACTCATGTCAGACGGATCGTTGGAACCTGCTTGGCGACAGGACAACACTGGGAGTTACACCAACGTTACGATGGTATTTATTGGGATTGTGTCACAAGGGACTTCAAGATCAAAGACAACGAGGAAGATGAGGCGGACATTGGAGAAGAAGCAGAGACAAGGGGTTTGTTTGTTTTTTGCCACCCCCATGTATTCATAGCTTTCCGTGCATGATTCAAAAAGGGGTTAAATATTCGTCAATCAAAAAGTGGATTCGCCGGTCTTTTCGTAGAAATTTACTTTCGGTTTCTGACCGTTCATTGCCTGGGTTTCAACGGAAATGGCAACAAAAATGCTTGGACGATTCGTGAAGTGGATTTATACAGGAACAGTCTCCTGCAGCGATTTGGCGTCATAATAATCAATCAACTTTGGTGTGACTGTCGAGCGGCAACGTTCCAGCTCAATATCTATTACGATGGATATTCAACAAGAAAAACGCACACTGGATAATCAGTGTGATGCACCTGGGGAAGGGGTCACACATATTGTGTGGGGGTGCAGCCAAGCCAAGAAGGTTTGGCTACGGCTACTTAGTCATTAAGAATCGCTCTTCGGATCGGTTTTGAAATGATGTAGAACAGACTGCAAGTCGTTATATGAAGAATTTGCTCCCTGTGTGTAGCCATTCCGTACAACGCATGTTCAATTTGGTAGGCCTTTCTTCTTCGACGTTGGGCCGTTCGTTTTCTGACTTGTATAATGGTCTTAATCCAGAGATCGCGTATCTCGTCCCACTTGGAGGCATCAGTCTGTGGTAGGATAGTCTTCATTGCCATAATCATTCGACTTTTCTGTAGTTCGGTGTTTGCTTGCTCCTCAAATCGGATATTGAAGGCGGAAGTTTTTAGACCAGTCATTGTGCCTGAACCAGATAGGACAACGTAAATACAATTCCACTTGCTCGTGATCCGATGGGACTCCAGGCCTGCTTGTTGTAATACTTCGCACCCACTGGTAATATTTAGCAGGACGATAAAATCTGTCAAGTCTGCTTGCTGATTCTCCTCGCCAGAAAGTGAAATTGGTAAAATCGGCTCTCTCGTCCATATTCCACGCCGAAAATTGGACGAGGGCCGCATCTTCTAATCGACAACTTGATATCAAACGGGATAATTCGTAACATTCTGTTACGCGCCCTCCATTAGATCCGTTTTGATCCAGCAATACAATTAAAATTTCCACCAATCACCACCCTCAAAACCGTCTCAAATTTCCACTCTGCCAACCCTCGAAAAAATATTGATCGATTTGTGTCATTGTCCGATGGAGCGTATATATTCACGAAACGCCATTTTCACAGTTCATTATAATGATCCGTGGTGTCCACATACGCTGCTGTCACGGGTTAATTATAAAATCGGTGTTAGGAATTGATCAAAATGCCCACTCTCCCTGTTTTAGTCTATGACTCGCTCCAATATACCAATCGGTGTTCCTTGTCGTTACGATTCCACATATGTTCCCATAGATTTGTTAGGTCCATTGCTTCTTCATGCCTTGTAATGTGTGTTTCTTGTAAGAAAATTCACACCGGTCTGGTAGCCACAGGAATGTTACGCCATGCTTGCAACCAATTAGTTCTCGTGCCAGAAGTAAAACCTCGGACATTTTGCGTGAGTAATCGTAAGTCCTTGTCCGAAGTAATGCTTCGACCGGTATTTTGTCTTGCCATATGTACCCCTGATGTCGCTACTGTTCCTCTTCCATACGCATCCATGTTTTGCATGATATCTTGGATTCAGTCCATCAGTGAAAGGTCCCGTGCCATGCCCTTAGTAGTGCTGATGGGGCGGATCCCTTAATTGATGTGCAGATCCGCCCTCTAAGAGGCCAACTTGTTCAGCGTCCGCTACATGCAAAGAAATGTTATTCAAAAGTAACAAGTAATCGCCTGCCACGTTGTCCCATCATCTTGCTCTAGGCTGGTGCCAGCTCCCGAAATTCTGTCACCGTCATTCTCGCTGTCTGAAAACGTCAAATCTTTACCCATATGGGATCGCTCCTCCCTAATTAATACCACAATTTGATGGCCATACACGTGCGCACATAAGGCGATGATCGCAAAATCAAAATGGCGATGCGGCGCACATAATTTCCAAAGAGTATTATTTCCGTAGTTATGCGCTTTAAGCAGTTTCCAATGCTGACTGATCGCGCGTATAGCTTCATTTTGACTGACACCTTGCAGGATATGAACGCGGTGAGCCCAATCTTCAAGGTCGTTCTCTAGAGATGGGTTGGCTCCACTTAAGTACTGAGAGTATTCATGGCCTCCCAAAATTGTTTTCTTCAATCTCGTGCCAATTCACATATAACATCTTTACCAATCTGCATAATAATACGGTGCGGGTGGCTGAAAACCTCCAGGAATTGAACCAAAGCAAGTTTGTCTGTTTTCGCCGCCCTCATCCAGACCACTGATAAAGCTTCAACTGTTGGAAAAGGAGTGCTTTGTTGATGTTGCCACACCGACTGCGTCGCGTTCCAAACCTGTCGCCATTTTGTATCATTTTCCTGAACAAGAGAGTCATCCTCTTGAGCCGCGTGCAGTTCATCAAACAACTCTCGTTTTACTGGTTCCGCTTCGACTGACTTGACTTCATTGCTCTTTTCATGTCTATTATACAGCTCGTTTCTTCCGGGAGCGACTATTTTCTGCATCCTTTATCACCGGTTGGTGGGCCTCCGAAGGTTTGATCGGTTTTAAACATTTTCGCTTGTCAACGCTGCCCGTCCCATCTGACGATTCTCTAATTGGGTGAGTTCACTACTCAGGTTGTTTAATTCATTTTTGACTTGGGCTTCGATTTCCAGTAAATCAGCATTCGAGTTTTGGCGCCCTTGGCTTTACCCGAGTTTTTTTCGTTCCTTCGTTGACTGGTTTAGCAGCGGTATATGGGACCGGTTCGGGGTGCGATTCCGTTTCATCCGTTGCGACCATGTTCTTGAGTTCTGACCTTACTTTGGTTTCCTGTAGGACTGGTTTTGACATCCTTAGCCCCGAATAGTGTCCTGGTATCCTGATATAGGACCACTCATGCTATTATCAGGTCCTTTTGTTCGTTTCGTGACCGTTATCCATTCCTCGTTTCTTTTTCGTGCTACTACTGTCCCCGTCAAGTACCGTTGGATTTGTGATCTCTTCCCTCCTAGGAGGCTCGTCCGGAGACAGCGGTTTCTCGACAGGTCTATTCTCAAACTCCTCTTCATTAACCTCGTTCATTTTGGATTACCGACTCTTCTTTTCTTTACGGTGTCGAGTTTCCTGATATTGATCCTGTTTTAGCTACTTCTCACGGACTTCCTTTCTGAGTGCATCCATACTCTCAAAAATTGGTTCTGGCGATTCGATCTCCTCCACCGTGACCGTGAGATTGTTTTCCGAATAAAGTTTTTCTGCGACACTGGGCTCCCCGTACCTGATGCCCAGCCTCACCCCATCTAAAGCAGCGAATTTCTCCCCGCGTCTCCGGATGTTCCAGAATTAGTATGTTTCCAC
>MIQA02010953.1:0-19273 GCA_001887855.2 Sclerospora graminicola | reverse complement strand
TCGCAATCATCAAGCGCGTTAATGTCAAATAACGGATATTGACAATTGCGTTTGGTGTGACCACCACTTCCGAGCGCAAGCGCCCATGCTGGGGTCCTAAACCCCACTTTGTACGGAACATGGCGTTCCGTACGACATGGCGATTCAGAAGCAGCGTAAGCCGCTTCTGCGCGTTGTTTCTTGGCAGGTGGAGCACCACCTGCCACCTCAAAGACGTCTTCGCTACGACCTGGCGAATGACGAGGACCACCCTACGCTCCTCATACCACCTTGTAACGAAGTTGTCGCTGTCGTAATCGACGGCGTCAGACTCTACTTCGCCATCACTTAACGGCGAAGCAACTCTAGCGGGCTTAAGCTCGCTAGAATCGTTGGCAGGGACGGTATCGTCCTCGCCCTCTTCCTCGGAGTCAGATGACTCTCCGAAGAGGTCATTAAACTTCTTCTGGGACACCCGCCTTGCGGCAGGTGGAGGCACGGAAGATGTTGCATTCGCGACATCTTCCCGCCCTCTCTTAGACACTGCTTCCGCAGCGTCTACTACGAGAGACAAGGGGTCTCTCGGCTTTGTCTTTCGCTTCGACGCTACATTCGTAGCGTCGGCATTTGATGACACCTCCGCACGTAATGCAGAGGTGGTGGCTGCTTTTGCAGTATCGGCAGCGCCCTTAAGAGCGCCGCTGCGTTTGCTGACCATTTGTCTCTTATGGTCAGAAGATGAGTTATAACAGAATATCGTTATGACCAACAAGTGCCACCATTCGATTGGCCCATATTACTTTATATTATTGGCCAACCAGCTTGAGTGGGGGTGATGTAATGGGGTGCCATTACATAAGTGATATTTAAGTAGAAATATCACAGTTCAATTTCAGACTTAATGTCTGAAATGTGAATATTGGATTATAAGTTGTTATAATCTATCTTGAGAACAGATTCTGATATTATTATCGAATCTAACAAGTAATCTAATGATAAAGATATCATTAGATCAGTTTTATACTACATGTTACTATGATTAGTCTAGGTCTAATTATACTAGTTAGCTCTTAACCATTCATAAATATATTCACTCTTAAACTTACATTCTAGCACACAAGCATCCTTAAGTATATATAAATATATATATATACTTAAGTGATAGATTGATTAACAAATTAAATAGTCTTATTAAAGTTTATTTAAGATAAACTAAGGAGGACCAAATTTACATTTGGTCCTACACAAATTGCACGCTTCCTCACTGCAATCTTACAGTGTAAACCGCGTAACAGTAGCCTGTTACAGATATTGACTCTGTAGCAATGTTCTAGAGTCGACCTGCCTGTTTTAGTTTTAGTTATAAAGACTCTTTCCAATTTTAGCAGCAACTCCTTCTGTCCTTTGACTTTTTCTCTGTCGAAAACTTGTTTCGAAATTTTCATTCCCACAGGTATTTCAAAGTGAATATCCATGTCATTTTTGGTAGATACTTTAACGAAAGCATTTGGCACATCACCATGCTTTGCCATCACCTGCCATAGACGTTGCTAGAATTATCCTGCTTGTTGTCATGTCTATCACCGCATAGACAGTTGCATAGTAATTCTTGCCATATACCTGCTCATTTCCACGCGCCACCAAACGGGCCTTGTAGCGATCAATTTCTCCATTACAATCCGATTTTGACCTGAGTACCCACTTCGAGTGAAGCGGTTTCAACTCTTTTTCTTCTTACCACCTTCCAGGTTCCATTCTGGTCCAGCGCTTATATTTCTTCAGTCATCGCTTCTTTTCAATTCTTGGCTTCTTTACTGTTCATCGCCTCCTTGTACCCTTTCGGGTCATGACAGAAAACTAATGATCTTCCCCTCGTAACCATCCTCGCGTTAGCTTCCGCCATCTCTTGCGCGTCTATTGTCTCTTCGTTCGTTGTCGCTCCGTTTTTTGTGCCTGTTTCTTTAGAATTTGCTTCGTTTTCGTCGCCTATTTCGTTCGTTTCTTGAGTAGTTGGTTTGCGCCCGTCGGAACTGCTCATTCTGTGCTGGGTTCAGCGTTTCAATGTTCTTCACAAGTTGAGTTATAATCACGACTCTTTCCTTTAGCAGGTATATACGGTACCCCTTGGTTTCGTCCGATTTCCCGATAACTATCTTGACTTTCGCCCCTTGGTTTCAGCGAGTTCTTCTTCGCATCGCACAAGACTGTGCATGGACTCCCGAACGCTACTATATCTCCAATGCTTCGTGACGCTTCTGTCAACATTTTCATAGTCTTGTAATTCTCCGTGCAGGAAAGCTGTCTTAACATCGTATTGCAATACGGCCCAGCCACGTTGGAGTGCAAAGTACGCCGCCGCTCGTACAGTGTCGAATCTGATCACTGGTCCATATGTCTCGTAATAGTTAATCCTATCGACTTTCTTGAATCCATGTACTACCACCGCTTGACGTAGCCCTGCTCGTCTTTCTTCAACGCAAATACCCATCGATTAGTAATCACATTCTGTTCTGTGCGTTTCGCCCTGCATCACACCAGAACCTACACATTGTGTCCCTTCAATGACGCCATCGTTTCTAGTATAGCGACTAGCCAGTATTCTGCGTACTGTTCATCTGCAAAAGCCTATTTGTATGTTTGTGGAACTTTAATCTTGTCTGCTAGAAGACGGTATTTTGGCTGTATCAATGCCGCAGAACTATCATGTGCGCCCTGCGCTAGCTTCTGCTTTCGTGCCTTCCTGTGTGTCACGTGATACACTTACACGTAGTTTTTGTAGTTAGGCTTCGTTTTCCTTGGAGGACGTATATCCGTGTCTGTATTCAGCCCTGCTGACACACGTCTGTTTTCTTTTGTGGAGTCCGACTTCCCCTGGCCCTCGGTGTACACCTCAACCGGTTCTAGGTTGGTATATTGTCTTGTTGCCACCGGATTATTATCTGTAAACTCGAAACCTTTTTAGTCTTTCCGCATCTTTACAAACGGAGGTTCAGATGGTAGGTTTGTAGCTTCATCACCGTAGGCATTGTCCAGAAGTATCTCCATATACTTGTATTGTATCGTATAGTCTTTTTAAGCGTATATTGGCTTGCCTTGCCGTCCCGACGGCACCCGTTCTTATGTCCATCTACTTGTATCCTTTCGTTCTCGATGAGTATCCAAGCAGGATCTCTGTCCTTGGCTTGGGTCTTAGCTTTTCTTTTCATTTCCGACGTCCATCTAATACGTCTGGGCGTTCCATACAGTAGCTCATATGGCGTGTGATCTCCAACTGTCTTGGGCACGGTAACGTTCCAAGTATCAACGACATGTATCAAACATTCACCCCATAGAGTGTAGGGTAGCTGCGTAGCTTCTAGAAGAGTTCTGATAGTCGTGATAATAACACCGTTTCATCATTCCACAATACCATTTTCTTGTAGACTGTATCCGTTTGATGTCTGTGTCTTGATCCCAAGCTGACAGCAATATTTTTGCGGCTCCGAGTTAATCAACTCTGTTTCTTGGGCAGCAAACAACTTTTGTACCACTAGTCTTTTATAACGAAATTCTGTGTTTACACTTGTGACCAGTTTCTTGATATTCTTGAGCGCACTTGACTTCTTTTGCAAAAAATGCCCACTTGTACAGTGAAAAATCATCCACAATATAAGGAAATATCTGACCCCACTATTTTCTTCAATAGTATTCACATCCATGTGTAGCCGTTGCAGCGGTCTTCCAACCCTCTTAGTTTTGGATGGATAATGCATTTGTCTTGTTTTCGACACTTCACACGGAGCACAAGCGTAGCTGTTCAACTCCTTATTGATCTTTATACCCTGTACCAAGTTGTCTCTTTCCATCTTACGGAGTACCTTCATCCACACATTTTTGTAACGACGATGCCACGCCTCCATGTTAGCCTCCACCTTTTGAGCTTTCTTGTTTGCACTCTTGGTTCCTTCAATGGTTATCGTAACGCCATACGTTCCCATCAGCGTGAGGGTAGGATGAGGCCATACGTTCCCATCAGCGTGAGGGTAGGATGAGGGAAGAACATGCGGTAGATACCCGCCATCTTCAGAAACTTGATCTTGAGCACCATGGAGTCCCTGCTCCGTTCTCACTTTAAGAAGTACACCATCTGGATGCGCGAAATTAGCATACAAAGGCCCCGGTTATGCATGAGGTCCAGTGATATCGGATTGACGCGTGCCCTTGGCACATACCACACATTTGGCAGTATACATCTATGTAGTGTTTATCCATCTTGTATCATGATTATCGCGCTGACATGAAAACCGTTCATCATCACTAGTCGTCTTTCTTCAACTTCTTGGAGATGCGTAAAACATTTGCGTAAACTGCATAAGTGGACCTGTCTTCCACAGTCCAGGTTCTGTCCAACAATGTCTTTTGAAGTCTCCTCAACCTTAGCCGTCATGATGAGAACAAAGTCTTGTTGACCTCCATAGTGTGATTGCTGATCAGCACGTCCTTCTTGTCTCGGACAACTACCACCGTGGCTACCTCTACGACCACTTCATAGCTTCAGCTGGATGCTGGGCTTCAATAACGTGTGCGCCCTTTTCGCCCTTGCGCTTCAACACGTCTTCCGTTGGTACAATTGTGTGACCAGTGTCCAGGCTCACTGCATACACGATACCGGCTGCGCCTCATTGATTCTTCAATATTTCGGTTTGAGCTCATGCTTCTTATACTTCGCCCTGCGTGCCTCAATGTTGTTAACTTCAAGTGTGACCCCGCGCGCTCCATCACGTCGTTGACCAGCGTAGTCACTCATCTACTCTGCTTTCAACAATTCGTTTCTTACTCGGGTCAGCGTTAACTTTGCGCCAGGATTAAGCGCCTTCATCCGTGAGTATTCGTTGCCTAGTTCAGGATAGATACTCGCTGCGCTTGTTAACAGTATCGCGTCAAATTTCCCATCTGTTATGGGTCTACCGCTTTCTCCAGTTTGACGGCTAGCTCGTTAATATAGTCTCCCATGCGTTGATCTCTTTGTGATTCCATACAAAGCATTTATTGAACTACATCTAGCCTAGCATCCCGTTAACTTCCGCCAATGTTGCCGTATACAGACGATGCGACTCATCTGACTCGATCGCGTTGATGAGTCTTAACGTCATATTCGCACTCAGAAGGTCTACGAGAAAAGATGCGCCTTCCGGTTTCGAATGTCCCAACATCGCTCGGCTTTCGTGTTCTCGAGTTTTAAAATCGTTCTCGGCCATCTACTAACGCTAGCATCCCTTGCGCGGCAAATTTTGCTTTAACTTCCAATAGCACAATCTTCAGCGCCCGTTAACTCAGGTACTCGAATGTCACGGCTCGTATCTTTTATATCTTTTAACACCATATCGTCCTTAAATTTTTTTCCTTGGTATATGTTTGTCTTTGCCCAATATTCAGCGTATGCGGAGGAAGAGACTAAAAAAAACACTTGACTATTGATGGCAAAATGCGACAATTTATTTCTTTTTGTTCTTCGGGTCTTTCTCCGGGTCCGGGTTTGACCCGTGGTCTCGACCTTTTAGCATCCTCGCTTGGGCTCATAACCTGTTCGGTTTCGGTATTTTCAGCTGTAGCCATATCCAATTTAGTGACTATGTGTAATAACTTTGATCGTACTTAGCCGTTGTTAAGTAGTGACCTGTCACTAAGTATGCGCTTCTGTAGGTTTATGCCGTATGACAGAGGAAAAGGAAACCCGACACGGTCGGTGCCTGAATGGCCCCGGCGACTCAGGGTAAGGTGGAAAGTAGGTGCCCTGCACTTCTACTTCAGTGTGTTAGCGCCCTGCGCTCCACTTGTGAGATTGCCAACTGACATCTCAGCCCTTCACGCCCTATTTATATATAATGTTTAGTTAACATGAATATATATGCACATACAAACTCCTATACATACATGTCGAAGTTGCCTTCAAATTATTATCGTCCACACTTGTCGGCTAATTTTCCACGATATCTCCTTCCAGACCCGTGACTACATGCCCGCCTTCCTTTTAAACTTGGCTTCTTCAAGAGCCGTCGCCCTATAAGTCTTTGTCGTTATTCGTCCAGACTTTCTTGGTATGACGTCCGGATTTCCTCCCTTTTCTTTAGGTGTGCTTTTCGCTTTATTGTTCTCCTCTTTTCCAGTTTCCTGCGCACCTTCGACGCGCGCTGCACATTCGCTTGCCAGTTTCTCTAGCTCATTTTCTTTGAGTTCCGCAAGGGCTTGCACAAGCTTGCGAATCACGTCTTCCGTCAGCGTTTCAATGCTGCTTATATGTCTGGTGGTTGTGAGCACCCTATTCTTCAACAGTAATACCTTGTAGCCTTTCGTTTCATCGTTTTTTTTTATATCAGGGTTTGTTCCGCATGTTTCGCTAGAGATTTCTTGCTTGGGGTCGTGACATCCAAAAACCACCACATCAGATACACTGGTCGTTTTTTTTTCGTAAGCGTTTGGATGGCTGACATTATACCGGGGTACGACCTCGGCTGACTGCGGTTGAGTATATACCCAGCATACTCAGCCGCTTCCGACAAAAAAAACAAGAGGCACCCTAGAACCAAAAATAATACACCGAACCATGATAAAAATGGTTCGGTTCATGCGTTCAGCTTTACCATTTGAGGCTGAATTACCAGCCTCGTTACTTTCACGCCGAACGTCTGTGTTCTTGCAAAATAAATTGATATTTCGGAACTCACCACCTCGATCTGTCCTGAGCACGTGAATCAACCATTAAACTCGTTTCAAACCAGGTCATAAAGTATTCGAACATTTTTTGCTGCTCTATCTTTCGTACGAGCAGCTAAAACCCTGGCATAATTCGTGAAATGATCCGCAAACACAACTAGGTATCGATTTCCACGCCTGTCGCGCGAGGTATTGGGACCCTTAAGAGCTGCATGTTACCTCGCCTGCACGGACTATTGGAGCATTTTTCCCGTGTCCACTTTGGCCTGTCCAGCTCTCGTGACCTTTCCTTCGGAGCACGTCAAACAGTTGTGTCTTGAGAAATCAGTGATTTTGAGTCCCGATCTGGGATCCTTGGCCAATCTTTCAACGGAATCGCAGGCCAAGTGCCCCAATCAAGCTTGAAAGTGATGGAGACTCCCTTCTTGCATGTCATCCTCGACCGTTTCAGTCACTGTGTTGACAATTATGTCAGTCAATGTTTCTCGGACACCCTTACTTCCTTATGCAAATTCGCAGTAAACACAGATCCACGGACATTTACTTCGAACAACACTTGGTTTCTAAACATTACTTCCACTGTTTTCCGTTATCTTTCAGAATACACCCACCATTTCTTTCGTAAACGTCCAAGTCAAATTAGATTCTTAGTGGTGCAAAGTTTACTTCAGTAAGCACGATACTTTTGACTGGACGCGCTTATTTATCGTTATCTTCCGACTTTTGCGGCCTTCAAAGTGCTACCATCGGATAGAGTAAGACTTTCTCCACCCTTGCTCTCCACTGCTTCCTCCATCATATTTTTGTCGCTCACAAGGTGCCTGCTCGCACCATTATCGACTATCCAAACATTTTCATCGGAAAAGTGTAAATTTTCGGTATTTTCGTTTGAAATTCCACTGTTTTCCGTAGTCGATAATACCAAGCGGTTCTCCGACTTTCCGCCACCTTATCCCTTTTAAAATGGCTCTTTCTTGGCAGGTCTCGTATGTTTAATTGGGTACAATCGCGGCGGATATGTCCTTCACCACCGCACCCGTAGCAGGTCCTTGTCATTTTGCGTTGTTTAATGACGTATTTTGCTGTAATTCTTAGCGCCCTTTTCAGCTTAATTTCATCGTTATCTCATTCACGCTACCATTTCCTGAGCGTGCAAAATGTTATCTATGCGCTGGGGATTGTGGTGTAGTCGCTCTCAGAAAATCTTCCTGAGATGCGAACACCCACGGGGGTCCCAGACGACTGACTATCGGAGGGGGTACTCCGTCCATCCGAGTCATGATCCGATCCGGCATCCGGCCGGCTAGATCGGTCACTTCCATCCGCTTGATCGTGACTGCTCGGATGTTGCATGTTGAAAGCTCACCTTGTGTACCCGTCAGTACTGGGTGGTTTGCTCTCCTGGTGGACCCTAGGGCGAAAAGTGTAAATCCGTCCAATAGGGAGATGAGGGTTAGGACTAGGGGTAGCTCCTGGGCGGAAATCGTCACCGGGGAGCTCGTCTGGCAATACACTTGAACTTTGTATAGTGCCGGCTGGACCGAGAATAATCAATCGGCCAGCTAAACCAATAACAATGAAGGGCGAATCCCAATGTGTATGTAAAGTAGATATAACTCCACACTCTCCCACAGAAGGCCAAAATGTCACCACTTCCCAATACTTAATACCGTGTTCAAAACACGGGCGACTTGAGGTGAGTATACGAAGTCGCCGCGACTCCCGGTCAGGGGACTTCCGGTGGGTTAACTTAACCTTCCCCGGGCAAACCAATAACAGCAAGAGGGGACCTTGTTAGCCCTCTGCCGTGAACCAATGAAAGCGACTTGTGTCTAGGAAAGCGAAACGTATACTGATTTATCCTATATCCAATACTCCCTTTTGTGTAACCTACCCCAAATAACACGGCTGACCAGTCATGTGCCTTACCCGAAGTAGCCCAGTTAACTCCGATTTTGTGTACCCGCCTGGCCGGTACACCAACCCCAGATGGTACCAACCCGGCCGTACACCGAACCTGGTACCAGTCCGGATGGGACGGCTCGGCCGGATGGCCATCCATGAGCCCCTTGGCCGCTGGCGCTAGCAATTCCTCGGCAGCTTCTCATCCGATCCGGGTGCCTCCTTCATCCACTAGAACAATCATCTTCTTTCAGGCTCCTTTCACTCATACTTTCTGAATTAGCCCGTCGCCGATCTGCTACCCGGCCGTCCAACATCCGTGGCCTTCCCGTCCGCTTAGCCCGCCTGTTCGACTATCCACGCCCCTTGTCATGTCCGCCAGCCTGGTTTCCAACCTGGTGTCGCCCGGCCGCTTGTAGGCATCCTCGGCGGCGGCTATCCGGGGCCCGCGCCCTTGGTCCGTATTTCCGCCAATCAGAATGCGCCCTTTGGAAAGTACTTTGCGTTACTTCATAAGTCACTTTACCACAATTGTATCTTACCAGCAAAGCAATTTTAAGTCTGGGAGAATCATATTTAACAAAGTTTTCCACTTTTAACTGCTTGCTCGATTCGCTTTAGCGTGCTATTAAGGAAATGCTCCATCAACGACCTTTTCAAATCCTTTCTGCAGCAAACACCAAAGCTGCTTGGTGGTGCGTGATATTTACTTTAAATGCACCCAGCATCTGATCCAATACAAAATACAGCTGCTGGGATTTGCCACCAAACTTCAATGTTAGCCCGGGAATAGTTCAGTGTCACACCCTTAAAATGTTCTCCAAACTTGCTCACTTTTAACATCTCCGTCCACGTAAAACCGGTCGACAATTCTGCAATCTCAATGACTTCTATTGAGAGATAAACCCATTCTTTGAATCCTGATCCCAGACCGGGATAGATTTTCACGCCTGACAAGTTTTTACCGCCAAGCTGGGGACTTTTACTCCCCCAGGCGTTCCATAACGATGCATGAAGGGATTTTGCGGCGGTACCATTCATTGGTTAACCTGCGTCATAGCTTGGTACCGTGCACCAGCGCGAAACACGCCACCGCGTTCAATACCGTCTTCACCACTTAAATCGTTTAAAGTCATGGAGTTCCCAAAAGGCCCATAGTTTTTCAGGGCGTCACGAAAACACTTCTTTTCAGTGCACTGGGTGATAGCCCAGGTGACCAGACGCTTGCGAGCGTTCTTCCTTCATCACTTCCACACGTCCCTGCAATTTCTTCATCTATTCAACCAAGACATCTACATGTGTATCCACAAGATTCATCTTAACTTCCTTCATTCGTAAAAACAACGAACACCACGTAGGTACGAACTACCAACAAGTGGAAAATCGAACGAGATAATCGTACGTGAGCCCGAAAAAAACTAGTTCGAGACACTCCAGAGTTTTTAACCCTTTCAATAGGAGACTTTTCACAAATCGCGGCGATGAGTCCGAGATTACAATTCCACCACGAGAAAAAAATATCTACTTCCCAGACTTGATCCCGTGAACCTTGGGCTCATAAAAAAACGGGCATTTCGTATGCGGAGATTCGAGCATTAATTAAGTAATCGCTTGAGTGCGAAGTTCAAAAATATAAACGTTCACTGACATGAGACCCTGTTGACAACCGGTTAGTGTCGGTGGGCGTGTATGCGTGTATAGATAGTGTAGTATACTGGTGTGCCAGAACCAGTATACCTAGAAGTGCTTAAGTCAGGAAGTCGCCTTGAGCTCTTTAGTGAAAAATAGTGTATTAGGTAATATTAAAAAGGAAATTTAACCTGAAATTCCTTAACATGAATTTCGTGTCAAGTACGCCACTGTTTTGTAACCTGGAATTTCATCATTTTTGCCATCATCGAAAGGCACCCAAATTCCAACACAGTTAACTAACGTATTGCAGCAGATTATGAGCGACACAGCAAAAAATGATATTGGTCAATCATCATTTACCATAAAAAATCTCGACTGATGGCTGGCGGGATTTTTGACGCAGCAGTTTATGCCGCTTTTGACTTCAATTCGATATTGTGACGGAAATCATCTTTAGACTTGATCGTCGAAAACGACGCTCATTCACCTGGTGTTTTTCTGGCATTTCGTATCGCCGCAAATGGTCTCCACGTTGACCGCTTTCGACTTTATTAAGCTGCTGACGCTGTTCCTCCGATACATGGACGTTCTGGTACGAACACCCGCTATATTCATCACGCTTTCGCATTATTAATGTAAAAGCACTTCCCTCTTTCGCTGAGTTCCAATAAGCGAATAACCCTCCTGTATGCAGTTAGACTTTGTGGGCATCTCCTTCAATGAAGTAATGGTCAACCACGTTTCAGGAAGCATTATCATATTTCCTGGGCATAAGATGGCGTAAACATGTCGGTGTCAAAAAGTCAAGTAATCAGTCAGGTATTGCTTTCTCCTTTATATATTATGAGGAGGAAATGGCTGGAGAGGGTCGCGGCAAACGTCAACGATTCAGGCTCTCAAAGCTCTTTCAATTGGAGTAATGGAATAGATGTAGGTTATTAAAAACACAGTGAACTATTCGTTTTGCTTAGATAGTTATCTTAATGTAGATGCGATTGATACCCAAAAACAATAATAGAAAGATAGCTGACATCTCTTCCAACTCAAAATTCTTTTTCTGTTGTTCTGGGACATCAGAAAAGTCTTTAGAGTTTGAAAGAGAAGTATGTTTTCATAAAATGTTTTTCGCTTTGCCAGCAGGCTCCGTAACGATCTTAGTTATATGAAGAAGCGTTTCAACTAGGAAACCCCAATCAATTCTCATTGGCAAGAGGCAATTGGCTTAGGAGCCCGTGTAGCGCTATGTTAAGTGGAAAATTTATTTTTCTTTGTAGCTTGCTTTTTTAATGTAGCGCAACCGATTATTGCCGGTTACATAGATTATTGCCGAGAACGTCTCTTAGCCAATCAAATTGCTCTATTAAGTATTTCAAGCGCTTTGGTAGGTTAAAGAGACGAATTACACGGTTTATTGATCACGCTTGCGAGCTACGATTGCCACGCCGCGCAAGCTTTACAGCAACGACGACCTCACCAAGGCAGTAATAATGTATGTTGGCGACGCCAAGGTGAAGGTTTTGACAGGCAGCTGATCTGTGTGATGAATTAAAAAATGTGTATTTTCAGGACGATAAATTTGTTTGAAGTGATGCGTCAATCGAGTAGATAGATGCCCTTGTTATCTTAACTTGATTGCTACTTCAGATGTGGTGATGCATACGTTTGCGGGATTTAACATGGGTAACGCGCAGTCGAGCGTATAACACGTCAAGTATGTATATGTCCATTTAATCAAATATGGGAGCCACTAGGTGCACACCCCCTTTTTGCTACGTGCAAACACCCTGTACCATAACGTAGGTACAACGTACCGTAAAGAATGAAGTCATCAGCTTCGCAGAGCTATACAATGTATTTGTAGTGGAGCCGATTTCCAAATCCATGACCGAAGTCTTGGGTGGAATCCGGATACCCACTGACCCGGACAACCAACTATCGGAGGGGGTACTCCGTTGATCCTGATCAGCATCAGAATCAGATGAATCACCATTGTGGTGACTGATCGGATCCTCCCGGTCATCGGAACGGTCTTCATGCGCGTCAGGATCTATGTTTATCTTCATCTCACCTTGTGTACCCGTTGATCGGGGGTGGTTACACTCACTTAGGTGGACTCGGTGACGAAAACGATGATCTTGATCAGGTCGGAGGGGATGACCTTCTCGAGACGGGGGGTGTCCTCGGGTGGAAATCTTCACCGGAGAACGGGTTGGGGTCGATACTTAATCAGTATCTAGGCACTGATCAGGAAAGTTCGTCTGATCAGGCCAGCCAATGAGAGAGAGATAATAAGAAACCAAGAAAACGCGATCAAACCACGATCTTCCACAGTAATCCACAAACGTTATCTCCACAAAACCTTTTCCAATATTATTGACGTGTTCCAAACACGTGTGCGTTGAGGGTGAGGTTCGATCACCTAAAACAAGCCCGTCGGGGGCCTTCCGGTAAGCCCAAATGCGTCTAAGCGCGTCTTAACCGGGAATTAGTTGAGCAAGAGGGGACTAATCAACCCTGTGCTCCCAATGACCGCAACACGTGGCGGAGCGACTCTTTGCTTTAGGGGGAAAATCAAAACCTGTTATTATATATGCAATGTCCTATACCTGTGTACCGTACACCAACTCATGCCTGACTTATACTTCGAACCTATTTACTTCGTCGCACGGTTGCGTAGCACCACCTTGCCCATCCTGGCTGCACCTTCAAGCTGATCTGTACCACTTCTGCCCTGATCACGACCCGACTCCTAGAAAGATCTTCAACCCATCCCGATCTTCGCCAAACGACCTTGAAACCACTTGAGATCTGCTCTTCTAACACTTGCCCACTTCGTATCCAGCCCGACTGAACCGAGAACTTTACTTGCCTTTGCATCTGGACGCTGATCAGAGGTTGATCAGCCCTGATCACGATCGGCATAGTGATCAGCCGAGTGATCAGGTGGTGATCAGGCCGATCAGCCCTTGATCACCTCGGGAACGCTCTGGGTCATCATCATCACGACTCAATTCATCTGCTAAGCCATACTTCCGACCTCCATACCCCGTCAGGGCAACCATATCACACTGACTTCATCCGATCGGGCCTGATCGGGCCTGATCGGGACTTTCCGCATCTTTCCTGGACGAATCCATCAGTGATCATCATTCACACAACCTGTCACTCCACATGCCCGACTTCATTCCACATCTAACCTTCAGTTCTCGGGCATAATCAGCCGATCAGGCCGTAACTTCGTGTCATGATCAACTTCAACCTCTATACCATTCATGGATCGGCTGGCCGGCTGTCCTTGACACGTCATGTCAACAGTTGCTCACCTCGTTTTACATCCACGGGAACTCCACTTAGTAATTGCGATAACGATCGTGATCGTGATCTCCATCGTTCCATCAGTGTCTGGGACTGGGCGTAATGACAGTACTTTGCTGATTTCTTCACATCGTGAATACCCGTTGTCCGCCACCTTTTCATCGTAACTGTGATCAGCCTTTTCCCACCCATCAACCGTCATATGTTGATGGGTGTTCCATCGTCACCAATCAACGGCGATGTGTGGTCCACTTCATTCTAAATATTTTCCGATCGCTTTACCACAGCCGCCCCTGAGACAAACTGCAGCCGCGCAACGACTGCAGTTCGACTCACTCACTTCCAAACTTCCTCTCTGGCGATCACCATGGCTGACTCGAGCCGATCTTCTCTTCCTTCTTCGTCTTCTTCGGCTGCCCGCCCGATCGCTGCCTCGCCTTCCGTTTCCAGCTCGACTACTCCCGCGATCGCCCCGATCACGACTTCGGCGCCGATCACGACCAGCCTCATCCGTCCAACAACGACTCTCGCTTCGTATCGACCGCCTTGGAATCCTCCCGCTCGACCTCCATCAGATCGCCCTCTCCGTTCCTTGGAGCAGCTCGCTCGCCTGATAGATGGATCGGGTCCATTCACGTTGGGGCCCGTGGAGGCTTGTCGGCTACGATCGGAACTCCGAAGTGCAATTCCCGAGTTGGTTTCTCTGTACGATACCAACCGGGCACTTACGGCTGAGTTATCCGATCGTCGGATCGCGGCTGACACCTCGGCACGTGATTCCGCTGATCTGGCTACTCAACTGTCGGTTCTCCGGCTAGATCATGATCGGCTTGGCAAAGATCATGACCGGCTTGACCAAGAATTGCGGGACCTGACTGATCGCTTTCAGGGTGTGACGATGGAGCGTGATCAGTTGTCAGCTGATCTCGCTGCTCTTCGACTTTCCAAGCCTTCGGACACCGTCGCCACCTTACAGTCGCTGATCGACACGATGGCTATCACCATCCGTAATCAGGGTACGTCCATCTCATTCACTCCTTTTATAATCCGTATTTGACCCTCCATGTTAACTTCCAGATGAACGTATCGAATCCATGAAGGATTCGATGGTCGAGATGGTAGATCATCTGCAGCGCATCGATGATCACCGTTTTGACCGTGATCAGCTTCTGCACGACAGGATCCGTACTGCCGAGGACGTAGAGCGTCGGGAGATTGAGGCTCGTTATTCGGATAAGCAGGTCCAGCTCTTGACCAAACAGCTGGCTGATTCTCGTATTGGTCGCACTGATATACAGAAAAGGCTGGATGAGAGTCGGAAAGTGGCTGAAAATTGCCGGCATGAGCTTAATCTCGCTCGGGTCAAACTTGAGACCCTAGAGCTTGATGATCGTGCCTGGCTTCAGCATAATGCTGACCTGAAGAGTCTCGCGGTACAAACCATGGATAGGTGGACCAAAACAGACACCGGTTCAGGATCAGTCCAGACGGCCTTGCAGCGACTTCCCGGCCTGGTCAGCTCGTTCACTCCATCTGGCACACCGCCGCAATCTCCTGCGTTTGCCCCGCCTTCGCCCGCGTCCTCCGTCGCTTCCTTGCCTGTTCGTAGTGCTGATCAGCCCGTGATCAGCACTTCACAAGCTCCCGCGTCATCTCAATCTCGTCCACCGGCGACTCCACGACCAGCGCCTTCGGCCTCGAGTTCTGGGAAGCGTAAGCAGACCAGCTCGTCGAAGCAAAGGATGAGTCTCGCCAAGCGATCACGTCTTATGGTCGAATCGGATGACGAATCAACCGATCTGGACGAGAGGACGTTGCCTGTTCTGGCTCGATCGCGCAGCACTGATCGCCGTACGCCAGCACCGAGTTATTCCGGGGTGAATTCGCTGGCTCAGGCCGTCACTTTACTGGAGTCTGATGACGACGATGACGATGATTTCGAGGAGGAACCACCGGCTCAAGCTGATCCTGACATTCCTCCGACGACCACTGGGGCAGTGATCGCTCCGCCACCTAATTTTACGGGCGTCTTCATTCCTGCAGATCGATCGTCGATCAAAGAAAACGATTACAGCTACGATCCGAACCGACCGTTCATGGATCTGTATGTCGTTATGCAGGGGAGGCCGACTCCCGCTCACATGGCCACACGGAAACCTTGGAGTGATGATCAGGTCTGGGATCTGACGCCTCGGGTTCTCGAAGTGCGGAAGAAAAGCGTCCCTCGCTTGTGGTCCCGCCCGCCAGGCTGGATCTTCCCGATCAGATCGCCGGCACCCAAGGACAAGCAGTGGCAACCAAGGTTGCTGACCAGAAATGCTATCGAACTCATGATCGGTTCGGCACCCTGGGATGCCCTCCTGACACCCATGCCCGGGCTGGCGTTCCCTGATCGCCCTTGGTTTGTCGAGCTACAGGGGCGCTTGGCTTTATATCACCAAGAGCACGTGCAAGCGATATGGGAGGCGACTCACCATTTCCCGATCACGACGGCGATGCGCAAGGACGCGTGGATCGAGCACTACCATCATGCTCGCAAGCGTCGTCGCACCAAAGCCGGGGCTGCTTGGGCCACGATCTGCGATTATGTCGTCGACGGAATTCGGCGCGGCGAGTGTGATCTGGACGTTTTCCTGTTCCCTGGCGTCCTGCATTTAACTGTTCGTCGAGCGGGATCGCGAGGACTCAAGGCTGACGGCGGGGATTGGTATCCCGGTTATGGGCACATAACTCCGGTCGCCACACTGCGTGATTGCTTGCTCTGGACCGATCAGCATGAGCCTTGGCGAAACCAGTTCCGATCGAGTCCCATGGATCATCCAGGATACAAGATTGCTCGCCTGCGCACTAAATATGGTCCATGATCGTCGTGATAACCAACTTTTATTTCGTTCTCCATAATCACTTAATATATCACGACATTCCTTGATGATCTTCTCGTTCCACTTTCGTAAATCTTGTTCATGTCTCATTATCACTTCCATCTTGTAGGTCGATCGTTCTCATGTGTACAGGTATAATTCTTGAGTAATATATATATGTATATGCATTCGTTTCTTCCAAACCAGTCCAACCGCCCTGATCTCCACTTGCCCGATCATCATATTTGCTGATCAGTCACAATGTGTCAACCCAGGCTATTGAGATTCCTGGTTACCCTCTTCGTGGGTTTGCATCACCTCAAAACGATTCCTTCTCACCCGATCACATTCGAATTCCCTCAGTAACGCTCCACAGTTCAGATCACGCTCATCTATCCACTCGGGATCGTCGTAACCCTTCCAACGAACCAAATATTCACGGTGGGTCCGGCCAAAACGGGTCTTCTTGCCTGATCGGGTATCCAAAACCTTCTCCACCTCGAATTCGTTCGGGTCCAACGTTCTTTCCCAACTATCCTCAGGTAAGAGAGCCTCGTCGAAATCAAACCTTGCCTGATCGTCACATGACAACCTAGTTTTAGGCCGATCAGGGTATTCTCGGACCAGTTTTAACTTCGACAAGTGAACAATCGGGAAAATTCCATAATCAGTCCCCGCGGTAATCAGCCGAGCGGCATGATCACCGATTAGTTCGGCTACACGGAACGGTCCATGCCACAAATGTGCTAACTTCTTGGCATATCCTTCTTTCACGCGGTCCAGGTAAAGCCAAACTCTTGATCCTGGCCCGATATTATGCGAATCAGCCTGGTCATTGTTCCGATCAGCTCTTTCTTGGATGGCTCTTCGTAATCGTTCGTTGACTTGTTCCCGCGCATGTTGGTAGTGACGTTGGAGTCCCATGCACCATCGACGAGCTTCGCGATCTCGACCTCGTGTGCAACCAACAGGGATCACTGACTCGATGGTAGATCGGGGGTCCCAACCATATGCCAGATAGAATGGGGTATCTCCCTTGATCCGATCAAACGAGGAATTCAAAGCAGACACCAGTCTCTCCGCATATTCATCCCAATCTTGTTGCGCGGAGTCTGCGACATACATCTTAATAGCCCTGGTCAACGTTTGTACCATCCGCTCGGCCTTACCATTCGCCTGTGGACGGTACGCCATGGTCGCGCTCTGTTTCTGGCCAAGCATCTGATTAAAAGATCGGAACACTTCGGCCATAATACCTGGTTCACGATCATGCCTGATCACTTCACTGGCTCCAAACCGTCGGAACACACATTCTTCGTAACTGCAAGCGACTTGTTGAGCCGTTCGAGTAGATCCTGCTTTCGCGATCACCAGTCCCGTGAACAGATCAGTCCAGATCAGCAGCTCGGTATTGCCCTTGAACGATTTTGGGAGGGACGGTATGTGATCCATCGCGATCACTTGGAAAGGGTAGGTCGCCTGGATATTCCCAGGTGATCTTTCCCGGATATTTGGCATACCTTTTCCAGTTTCGCAATCCGTACATGTTCCAACAAACTTTTGTATACTTCGATATAATCCTCTCCAATGGAAATGTTTACGGATCCTGTGGTACGTTCGTCCTACGCCCTGGTGGCCACCCTCCGAACTGACATGATAATGGTGTAAGATATCATCTTGTAAAGTCTCCGGAATCACGAGTCTGGCCGATCGGTCCAAATCCGCATCGGCCTGATCAGCTGGTACATAATAAAACAATAGATCATTTTCGTCGATCTCGTAGTTAGACGCGATCTTGGCACAATCTTTTGCCTCACTCTGGCCCAGCTTCTCCAGATCACCCTTTAGAAACGCCTTCAAATCACCGATCCATTTTTCCTCGTCTTGAGCCTTGAGAATTCTTTCGATCCGCATCTCTTGTACTATCTCCTCCGTCAGGCTTCCGCGAGAGGGTGATCTGTTGGGTGGTGATCTGGTTCGTGATCTCGTCGTAATCAAGATCTGGGCTGCTTCCTTTTCATTTTCCACACGGATCAGCTCCGGCAGCCTATTGATCTCCACCAGTTCTTCCAACAGCGCTTGATCAGTGATTATCGATCCGGCCTGATCACGCATAGCCATAGTTGCTAAGTGATCTGCACTCCGATTCCAATCACGTTTCACATGCAAAAGATCGTGTCTTGGCCACCCACGTAAAGCTTCCATAACGCGATCATTCAGCAGTTTCAGACGCGGCGCTTTACAGTCGATCTCTCCAGTGATCTGCCGAATCACCAAGTTTGAATCTCCACATATAATTACTCTTCCAATCTTTTGCTCTTGCAAAAGATCCAAACCTAGCAGCAGACCACGATATTCAGCCTCATTGACCGTGATACCTGGAGTATAATCTGAACCGGCCGATATAACAGTCCATTCTGGCAATTTCCACAACAACGCGCTATACGCCCCTACACCTTTCTTCACACTCGCTGATCCGTCGAAACTCACAACGATCAGATCTTCTTCTGAGCCGACGATCGGTGGGGGTATAGTGATCGATTCACGTGGTTGCTTCCGAGGAGCGACCTCAATCAGGGCTTCATCGACTTCTGATCGGGGCGTGATGCTGGCCGCCAGCGTACCAAGTATTTCTTCTTCGCCCTTGGTGCACTTAATGATCTCCAAAGTCCACTGAGATAGCACCGCTGCCCATCGCCCCAGTCTCCCGTCTAAACCATTCGCGGATAGTAACCACGCCAGACTAGATCGTTTGGATAATACCTTAATTGATCTAGTTGCCAGCATAGAATAGCAAACATCCAACACACGTAATAACGCTAGACGCGATATTGGGGATGGATTTTATGGTACCCGCCGGTATACGACTTGACCTATCTCATGGAACCCTG